>OX465112.1:19330755-19389340 GCA_949987565.1 Luidia sarsii
TCCCTCTCCCTCTCCCTCTCCCTCTCCCTCTCCCCTCTCCTCTCCCTCTCCCTCCTTCCTTTTTTGTAAGTCGTTTATCTCATCTCACCGCAAAAGACGGGAATGTTTCTCACGCCACGTTGTTGCGATTTCCGATACCACCAAATAAATTTGAACTCTCCGGATGGTAAACTGTATCGCGGGCTCTCGTACCAAGGAAAACACGGACAGGTATACCAGGGACTGAACTCCGAACTGGGGCCGATCTACGAAGATGGGCCCTTGCCCATTCCTCCATGATTGTGTCCTACTTCTTTAGAATTACCTCTCGTCTTCTCAGCTCGGTTCGCCCTTTACTGCCGAGGCCGGGCTGACATCCAGTCTAGCCAATACCACGATATAGGCCTACTATAGGTCGTGGAACCAAACGCTATTCTGATTGTTAACTGGCATTGCCTTGCTGGCGTGTTGCCTTGCTATTGCTTCTACACTCCTCATCTTCATCTTCTTCAATTTGTAAAGTTACCTTTGTTTAATTCAACTTTAACTTTAACTTACTTTAACTTACTTTCTAACTTACTTTCTAACTTACTTAAACTAACTTACTTTCAAAGGAATGTAGTAAAGTATTCCTCGCGAAAGTAAAAAAAAAAGGAAGTCTGCTCCTCCTTTCCCATTTCCTTCTCCTCCCCCTCCTCCTCTTCCCCTTCTTCACCTCCTTCTCCTTCCCCTCCTCCTTCTCCTTCTCCTTCTTCTCATTCTCCTTCTTCTTCTCCCCCTCCTCCTTCTCCTCCCCCTCCTCCTCTGCCCCTTCTTTCTCCTTCTCCTTCTTCTCCCCCTCCTCCTACTCCTTCTCCTCCTCCTACGCCTTCTTCTCTTCTTTCTCTTTCTCCTTCTCCTCCTCCCCCTCCTCCTTCTCCCCTTATTCTCCTTTTTTCCTCCTTCTGCTTCTGCTTCCCCTTTTTCCTCCTTCTCCTTCCCCTCCTCCTGCTCCTTCTTCTTCACCTCCTTCTCCTCCTTCTTTATTCGGCTTCTCCTCCTTCCTCTTAGTCAGAGAATACAACCTTGATTGTGGAAGAGCTGTTGCTGTTCCGAGCACAGCAAAGGGACGATGTCACACCACCGTGTTTACGTGGTGTTACTCCCTTCGTGGAAAGGTATGTTTCCCAAACAGATGAGTGGAGCAACAGGCCTCACGCCCCCGCGCACAGCTGCCCCGCCCACATCGGTCCGTCTGCATTTTAAATGGCTTCGTTCCGAAGATGACAATCCGTCTGACACGTTCAAGACATCGTCCCGTATACCTCGAAAGAAAAAAAGTACATTGTTGCGGGAGAAATCCATCGTGCGCGTTGATGACCTCAAATAGATGGGTTTTTGTTTCCAAGCCTTCCTTTTATTTATTTTTTCAGAATTGAGTGAATAGTAATTGAAATGACCTCGAGAGTAAATTGTATTATTTGTTTTTATCCGAGAACTTATTTACGCTGAAAGCAAAGTATGGCAGTACAGTATTAAAGAACCGAGCGGACAGAAGTGTCGTTGTTGATTTGAAATGAGGGAGAAAAAGGTGAAAAATCCAATCTCCGTTGATTGCCCGTGGGGGTGACTTGTTTGAAATATTCCGTGGTGTCCGGTAGGTGAATACCGGTCCTTATTACGGGCAGGGGCAAGGGGGTGCGGTTGGTACCCGCTGCGAACAAAAGAGAGAGGGGGAATTATCCCACATCACGACCGCTAAATACCGTCACAGTTTATGTTTGTTCGTGCACTTGAAGTCGGGGCTGGGGGCTGGGGGCTGACTTGGTCGGCCAACAATAAAAATGACAGGCGCTGTATTCAGCTGGAAAGAACGCAGCTGACACACTGGTGCCTTCCTTAATTCCGAACTATTAATCGGCATTAGCTTGACAAAAGCCAAAACGAAAACCACACCCAACCACGACCGCGATGACACTACCTTTAAGCCGAGTCAGATAGTGGGGAGAGTGAGAGAGCGGGAGAGAGAGAGGGGGAGGGAAAGAGGAGAGGAGAGAGGGGGAGAGAGATAGAGAAAGACAGAGAGCGAGGTGGAGAAAGAGAGGGAGAGCGAGGGGAGGGAGAGAGAGACAGACAGAGAGAGAGAGAGGGAGAGAGAGACAAATAGAGAGAGATGGTGAGGGAGAGCGGGAGAGGAGAGGGAGACAGAGAGAGAGAGAGAGGAATAGAGGGATAGAGACAGTGAGAGAGAAGGGCAGAGAGAAACAAACTCCCCAGTAAAGAAGTCCTGATTTGAAATACACCGTAATTCCTAATTACAGCTCGGATGGGTCGGTGCCACGGTCGCAATTACGCAGGGAAAGAGGGTTTGACAGTCGCTTTAAAAGAAGGGGGAGAAGAGAGCGAGAGAGGGAGGAGGGAGAGACTATAGCGCCGAGCCAGCCAATTATCGGGGCACCCGGCTTGCTCCCTTACCTCAGCTTGTTTGTCGGACACCATCACGATGCCGGCTATGCGGCTGTGACGGTGTGACGGGGACAGGGAGTTGGAAGGAGTCCCCCCCCCCAGCCGGCCTCGCTGAGCTCCACGGTCACCATCGTCCTCCTCCTCTTCCACCTCCTCCTCCTCCTCCCTCCTCCCTCCTCCCTCCTCCTCCTTCTCTCCCTCCCTCCCTCCCACCACCCGGCCCCGTGATTGGGGCCCCGACCGGCGCGCGCCACGACGCAAATGCCAGGTCCCCCGGTCGCCTCTTGATGTGTCGCCGCCTCTGCCAGGGGGGTGCCCGGTGGCGGCTCGAACCCACCGCCGGCCCCCGGGGCCCCCCTGCCGCTACTTTGTGCCCGCGCTCTTTTGGCCGCGGCCGACTCAACAGGCCGACCGACTGACTCGTAATACCGCTCACCCCGCCTTCCCCCTTCTCCATTCCCTCCCCCTGTTTCTCTCTCTCTCTCTCTGTCTCGTCATTTCGCGTCATTTCTCCCCATTTCTCACCATTTCTCGTCATATCTCTCCCTGTTGCCTTGAGACAATTCTTTCCGCTCCAATTTTTCTTCCCCCTTTTCCTTCTCTCTCTCTGTCTCTTCATTTCTCACCTTTTCTCGTAATTTTTCTCGCTCCGTGTTGCCTCAGACATTTCTTTCTACTCCTGTATTTCTTCCCCTCATTTTCTCTCTTTGTTTCTCGCCATTTCTCGCCATTTCTCGTCATATCTCTCCCTGTTGCCTCATACATTTCATTCCGCTCCTATATTTCTTCCTCCTAATATTTCTCTATTTTTCTTTCTCTCCATTTCTCGCCGTTTCTCGTCACACATCTTCCCGTTGCCTTAGACATTTCATTCTATCCTTTTCTACATACAGTTGGTGTACTTTCACCTCCCCCTGTATTCCATGGCCTACTTCTCTCAATTTCTCGCTAATTCTCGTCATTTCTCTTAGACATTTAGGTCTATCTTTGAATTGTTCTACCCTTACTCACCCTCGAAATCCCTGCCCTATTTCTCTCAATGTCTCGTCATTTCTCGCTATTTCTCGCCATTTGTCCAGATTTTCCTCGTCATTTCTCGTCATTTCTCCCCGGTTTTCCTCGTCATTTCTCGTCATTTCTCCCCGGTTTTCCTCGTCATTTGTCCCCGGTTTTCCTCGTCATTTCTCGTTATTTCTCGGCATTTGTCCCGGTTTTCCTCGTCATTTCTCGCTATTTCTCGTCATATCTCGTAATTTCTCCCTCGTCTTCCTCGTCATTTCTCGTCATTTCTCGTCATTTCTCGCCGGTTTCCCCCCGTCATTTCTCGCCATTTTTCGTCATTTGTCGAAGAAGCAAATCGGCTTCGGAAAGACATTGTGATTTTTATTACCAGGTGAAATTGCCCCAAAACATCTAGGCGGTCATCACTCATCAACACCAACAAGTTTAAAAGAATCGGCACGGTACCCTAGGAGCTTTCGTTAAAGGCCCAAAACAACAATATTGGGAAGATCGGAAGACATCGATGTCCACAGATTTCTAATTTACACATTACGTAGATGGTCATGGTAGAAATCTTGTTGAAATCTTACGGTCTGGGATGCTGTACTCGAGAAATATTCACTCAAACATCGACAAAACGTTGCGAAAACCGTGATGTTTTTTTTGCCCTTTTCTATTTTCCCAGATTACTATTTGAGCTAAGACCCTTCGCAGTATTGCTATTTTGGAATGTTTTATGGTTTAACAGTTTTGTTACACACACTGTGGCAATCTTTTAACCTTTAACAATGTTGTATAGGGTCTTTAATTAAGGGAAACAAAATCTGAGCGTGAATTCGCCCGTTGCGATCCCCCTCTCCACCCCTCCCAACAGACTGCCAGATCAGCGGTAGTTCGGCTCCACGGCTATGTCCCTTGGCGCACGCCGCGTTGGGAGGGCCAGGGGCAGGCGGTGGGGCCCGCCGTCCCTTCTCCGAACAGGCGGCAACAGTCGCCGCGCTTCGCTCGCTCGCTCCCCCCGGTCGTGAGCGACGCGCGGGCCGGCCTCGTAGGCGGACAGCTTCCGCTCTGCCCGTACCATACGCACGCCGGGTGACTCGTGCCTGCGAACTACCTTCGTCTGGGGATTTATTTGTGGGGTACGGTGTTCCCAATCTCAAATCCTCCCCCTCCCAGACACATCTACGTACCAGGACAAGCGACCGGCTCGGAAAGCTCCTTTAACAAACCTCGACGAACGATCTGTCGTTTGTTAGTGCACTGCTGCCGGCCACACCACGAGTGGCAAGTTCCTGCGACTGCAGCCTCTTAAAGGAGAAATCCAGCCCCATGCATGCTGTAAATGTAGACGTGGCTCTCGTGTCGTGGTTTTTATATTATGGAACGAAGCGGATGCTGCAGTTCCTGATGTCGTGCGCATCTGTCGAAAACTGTTCTCGCAAAGTTCCAGAGACTTGTTCCTTTTTTCAGTCACGGTAACGAGGGCAAGTCAAAAAGAGCGAACGTATAAGCCTACCTGTAAGGCTGTAGTCAGTGGTCTAAGTCTCGCTACCGCGAGATGCTATATTGGTCGGTTGGCTGGATGGCCGTCCGGTTGGTTAGTCCGTCAGGTCTATGGTTGTTTGGTCGTTTTTCTTTGGTTGTCTGTTTGCTTGCTTGCTTGCTTGCTTGCTTGCTTGCTTGGTTATTTAGTTGGTTAGTTAGTTGGTTGTATGGTTGCTTGGTTAGTTGGTTAGTTGGTTAGTTGCTTAGTTGGTTAGTTGCTTGCTTGGTCGCTTGGTTGCTTGGTTGCTTGGTTGCTTGGTTGCTTTAGTTGCTTTAGTTGCTTAAGTTGCTTGGTTGCTTGGTTGCTTGGTTGCTTGGTTGCTTGGTTGCTTGGTTGCTCGGTTGCTTGGTTGCTTGGTTAATTGGTTGCTTGGTTGTTTGATTGCTTGATTGTTTGATTGCTGTGTTGTGTTGCTGTGTTGCTGTGTTGCTGTGTTGCTGTGTTGCTTGGTTGCTTGGTTGCTTGGTTGCTTGGTTGCTTGGATGCTTTAGTTGCTTGGTTGCTTGATTGCTTGATAGCTTGGTTGCTTGGTTGCTTGGTTGCTTGGTTGCTTGGTTGCTTTAGTTGCTTGGTTGCTTGGTTGCTTGGTTGCTTTGGTGGGTGGATGGGTTGGTTGGTCGGTAGACCTCACGTGACATCATTCTCTTCCTACCATTATCAGAGATGAAGACAAGTTATCGACTCTACTCAACTATGTGAACCAGTCTTATCAATACATCGCCTCACCTCATGGCATTCAATGGTCGCCGTTTGTTGGCACGCAAATCTTTCAAACCTCTCCTTTCCCACTAATGTTCACTGAATTTTTTGAGCGAAAGGAAAGTTTGGTTAACAGGCTGAGCTCTTTCCCAACCCAAACTATTCTCCTCCATTAAAAAAAGAAATGAAGTTAATTGTGGCTGTAGACCGATTGTACAGACAGAGCGGAACTCCAACTCCAAGCCCCTGGAAGTGCGCAGTGAACCGACGCGACGAGCCAGTATGAGCCGTGTTCCGTGCCGTGGGTTGGGGGTGGGGTGCGGGTAGAGAGAGAGAGAGAGGGGAAAAGACTCGGATGTACTCCCTTATATCCCCCCTCCTCGTAATTTTGAGTGAGATACTCCTTTTCTTCTCCACACAAAGGAACTCAAGTTTGACATTTTACAAAGCGAGCCCGCACACTCCAATTTGGCCCCTGTTAAATTGCCGTTTGTGCGCACTTCTTCCCATGAATGGCACAATTAAATGGTGCCTCCTTTTTCCCTCCCGAGTCGAACAAAGGGACTTATCCTCCCCGGGAAAAAAAGTCCAACCCTCTCCCTCTCGCACCAAGTTGGCGCCAAGTTGCTGTCATGTATATAATTTTTTTTTCTCTATTTTCCCCAGTGCATCGAGCGTGTCAAGGCGACTTACTTAATTTCACCCTCATTCATGGTATAAATCACTCGCAGGGAGTACAGAAATTAACTCCGGACACCTAAAAGTTTTGTTAGAAAGTTTTTGAGGTTTTTTTGTATTGTTATTACCCCCCCCCCCCTCCAACTCCAATCACTTTTCTTGCCAACCCGCGCCGGTCGGACCGAGCGGAACAACGTCGGGAGCTCCACACGGGCTCAGCTCGTCGTTCCCTCGGGGCCCACATGCTCATGAATAGCCCGACCGATCGCCCGTCACACTAGTTTCTCCCCCTTTCTGTTTCCAAACCAATTTTTCGGGGAGCCCCATTCTCCGGTCGCGGTTGCGGAAAAGGAAAAGAGAGAGAAAGACTGACACACAGACAGAGACAGAGAGACAGACATACAGACAGACAGACAGAGAGACAGAGAGACAGAGAGAGAGGGAGAGCAGAGAGAGACAGAGAGAGAGAGAGGGAGAGAGAGACATGGATAGATGGAGGGATAGAGACAGACAGAGGGAGAGAGAGAGGAGAGACAGGCAGTTAGACACAGAGAGGGAGAGGGAGAGAGGAGAGAGTGGGGGAGGGAGAGACAGATAGAGAGGGAGAAAGAGAGAGAGAGGGGGGGAGAGAGGGGGTGATTGAGAGACAGACAGACAGACAGAGAGGGAGAGTGAGACAGAGAGATGTAGAGAGAGAGGGAGAGAGAGAGACGGGAGAGGTAGACCGAGAAGGGGAGGGAGAGAGGGGAGTGAGAGGGGGAGAGTGGGAGAGAGAAAAAGAGAAAGCACAATCGATCGCGTAGACAATATGTCTGACGCAGTGCAAATTCATTATTTAGTAACTTTTTTAACTGTGCTGTCAGTTCAAGGTTAAAGCGATTCCAGGCCGAGCCGTAAAGTGGGTTTGATTTCAATGTTCACTCTGCTCACTTCTGGCGAACCACATCGAGTAGGCCTATAAAGGCCCGACGGTGGTGCATTGCTATTGGAATCGGCCGTTTTCACAGACTTCCTTCTGCCCTCTTTTCCCCTCTATCTAGGCCTACTCCTCTCTGCTTTCAGTTCGTGTTTCCCCTCCTCGTTTCGCTGCTGTGTTTCAGTGCTCGCAATTCGACGTGACCGACACCATTTCTGTACCGTTGAGAAGGTTTGTCTGGCGGCTGCACCAAGAGGTTCCTGGAGGAGTTTCTGCTGACAGTCAGTGCCGTTCTCTTCACCTACCCGAAGATCCGATTTCCCCAGTTCACCAATGTCGTTTCTGCTCAAAATTCCCAACAACCCTCTGGGTTTTTCCCATAGAGTGGAAGGTTTGCGGTGACAGTCATGTCAATCGTCTCTTTACGTCGACAACTGTCTCTTTGCGTCGACAACTGTGTCTTTACGTCGACAATTGTCTCTTTACGTCGACAACCCGTTGCATAGACAATCCTCTGCCTCCTTCCATCGACAGCCCTCATTATATTATTGACTCTCTATCGACTGCCCTTTCTGTCGACACTCGACAGCAATCTTGTAAGCAGATCGACAGCAATCCCTCCCCCGTCGACAGCTCTCTGTTTCCATGGATAGGACCTCTGTCGACAGACCATCACCCCGTCGACACCCGACATGCCTCTCTTTCATCGACAGCCCTCTCCGTCGACAGCCCTCTCCGTCGACAGCTCTCTCCGTCGACAGCTCTCTCCGTCGACAGCTCTCTCAATCCGTCGATAACCTTCTCCGTGGACGGTCCTCTCTTTCCATCGAAAACACTCTCTTTCTATAATATCTATAGACCTAACTCTCTGTCGACAGACCATCCACCCGACAGGCTTCTCTTTCATCGACAACTCTCTCCGTCGACAGCTCTCTCAATCCGTCGATAACCCTCTCTCGCAGTGGATAGTCATCTCTTGCCATCTCCTCTTTTCACCTGCGGTTGCCTCTGATCGCAGTTGAGGATGGTGGGTAACCTTGACGTTCGGCGGCCCCCGCGCAACGCACAGTCGCCACGCTCGTCCCAAAACCCTCAACAAATAATCACAGTATTAACTGTTACCTCCTCTCGAATCATCCATCACACCCGATAGGATTCCCGTCCGCGAATGCCCGATAGCTTAATAATAAATACAAAAGTGACTTCTTAAGTCCTCGTTTGGGGCGGAATTGAAAGAGGATGCGGCAGCGCTCGCCAAATAGTCTAATCGATGCGCGGGTCTAGACGGGGCAGCTGGGCGCGAAGGAAGCAGCGGGCGAGGCCAGAGCGACGGACGGGGATGCGAGCCGAATTGTCCCCGCCGATCTTCGTCCGCGCCCCGTGCAATTGACGAGAGCGAAGGTCACGTCACTTCGTATCGTCTCTGGGCGATTAATGCCCCGTCCTCCAAAAAATAGAATACACCTCCAAATAGGTCTCGTACACGCCTGTAACAAGCTCAAATTAATAGCTCCCCTGTTGGAGTTCTCCACACCGAAGCCATCGAGTTCCATAAGTCAAGGTCATTGCGTCTATGGTCGCGTTTGTTTGTTTGTTTTCCTCCGTCGGGCCATCTATGCGGGACCTCTCTGATCACGCACTCTGGCAGCGCCATCGTTAGCAATCATTCGCTTTCCTGTCAGCCACCGTCATCATCATCTGTCGCGATAGATACCCACTCACTAATAACTACATTAACACTGGCAGAAATTACCGGACTGCGAAAGTCTGGCGCACGAAAACGAACCCATTTCGATCGGTGCTGCAAACAACTTGAATCCACGAGTTTTCCCCCCTTGTCATTTTCTATTCTTGGCTGATGCACGTTGGTCAGCACTGTAACGCATTCGCGGGTTCGAATCCCGCCCGAGCTGCCTGTATCTTTGTCAGCAGACAACCGGGTAAAGCCCCTTCACTCTAACCCCCTCTTTGCCGCCCACTCTAGCATCACCGGGGATCTTTGGGGTTTTCTTTTTTAACCGAGGGTCCATCCTCTCCACCTCGTGGACAGCCAATAGGGCAAAAAAGACCAATCGTCAAATTTAAGCTAGTCAAGCTTTAAGGACAACCCCAGAAAATAGATAGACGCAGCAAAAACAAAGAGAAAGGATTGTCCCCCTGTGGTCAAGCATGGAGGTCGAATGCAGACCCCCAAACGATCTGATGGTCAGCGGGCCAGTCCAGTCCCCTAACCCACTAGTACCCCTACCCCCCAATACCCCACCGCCACCATCCCCCACCCCACCCATTGCCCCGTCTATGCGTATCACGTATCCGTGTACACAACGCGCGCCAGGTTAGACATAATCCAAACATATACATTACAGGCACGAGACGCTAAGCAAGCACAGTGAACAGGGTGGTATCAGTAGAGTCTTGCAGGGGTGGTTGTGGGTTGGGGGTGGGTCGAGTGAGAGGGGGAGGAGGTAAGACTGGGTCGGCTTCATGCCATGGGGGTGGGGTGCAGTGGGGGTGCACATCACTAAACAAGCCAAGAGGGTAGACTGGAGTCACGATGACAACCCAGTCAGATTCGGGGCCAGTTTTATAGAGATTTATTTCAGTCGCATACTTGTTGAGGGTCGGCGTTCAATTCTCGCGGATGTATACGTGTGGAAAACCTACGCCTCGGGTTTGGACTCGGACCAGACAGTTTTTGTCACTCGAATGCAATTAATATGGACTTCTTGGCTCTTCCTAGAGCCACACTGATTCAAATCTTCAGCTTCACTGCGCCATGTACGAGTTTGTGATTCTAATTCCCCTTCGTAACCATTTACCAACAACAAGTGTTGTTTAGATCTGTTGGGGGATCATAGGCCTACATTATTTTGGAAACCATGATCACTGCGCGTTTAATATCGCCCCAGCCCACAGAGACTGCTGGGCACCATAATACCATTACTTATGAACACACAGCACGAATTATCCATACCGAGGATGAACAAAACAGCACGAATTATCCATACCGAGGATGAACAAAACGTGTACTAAAGGTAACCTTGTCCAAGGTGGTCTCTCCGGTACGGCACCGGGCAGAGAGCCAGTCCAAACGCACGCACATTACGGCACACAGACCGCACCGCTGCCATACCACACACGCAACAGTCTGCGTGCGTACACGTGTACGAGCGCGTACGCAGTCGTCCTCTGATCGGAAAGGTTTGCCCTCAACATGTGCGCAAAGCAAGCTCCGTGCGGGGAATGGCGTGCGCAAGATATGGGCGGAGAATGGATATAACTCGCAAGTGTGCTGCGCAAAGCACCATACGCAGTATTTTCTGAAGGCCGGATTGGATTTGTATATTGTCGGTCAACGACCAGTGATCAAGGCTAGCCTATACTTTAAAGGTGGAGGGGATGTATAGGCAATTACAAGGAAGATTGGGTTGACTTCTCGCCCAAGGACAGCAGTCGAATAGTCTCAACTTGATTGTCTCCCAATAATTTTCTATGACAATGCGCATTCGCTTGTCTGTTGTCGTTGTTTCAAATTAGCACATGCACAGACCCTTAGTAACAACCAGTTAGCGCATGTTTAACCCCTTCCAACCAGTTAGCGCATGTGTAACCCCTTCCAACCAGTTAGCGCATGTGTAACCCCTTCCAACCAGTTAGCGCGTGTGTAACCCCTTCCAACCAGTTAGCGCATGTGTAACCCCTTCCAACCAGTTAGCGCATGTGTAACCCCTTCCAACCAGTTAGCGCATGTGTAACCCCTTCCAACCAGTTAGCGCATGTGTAACCCCTTCCAACCAGTTAGCGCATGTGTAACCCCTTCCAACCAGTTAGCGCATGTGTAACCCCTTCCAACCAGTTAGCGCATGTGTAACCCCTTCCAACCAGTTAGCGCATGTGTAACCCCTTCCAACCAGTTAGCGCATGTGTAACCCCTTACAACCAGTTAGCGCACGTGTAACCCCTTACAACCAGTTAGCGCATGTGTAACCCCTTCCAACCAGTTAGCGCATGTGTAACCCCTTCCAACCAGTTAGCGCTTGAGCGTACCCTTTAAACCAGTAAGCGCATGCGCAGAGCCTCGTCATCCCCGCCCTAAAACAAACACTGTCGGTATAGATGTATGGGTTGTTGATTTGACGCGCGCGCACGGGCCGGCAAACTCCAAAGGGAATTTTCCCCTCGGTGGGCGTGGCCATGATGGTTGAAGGTAGATGGGGCCACGTCTACCCCCCCCCCTTTCCTTTCCTCGGTCATACACTTCCCTCCTCCCAATTCCCCTCCACTACCACTACCCTTACCCCTAGCCCAGCCTAGCCCCTCCCCATCCTCAACCCCCCCCCCCTTCTCGGACCCCAGACCGCGGCACAGCTGTCGAATCGCTTGGAGTATGTAGCCAGCAAATCATATTTTAACAGACGCAGTAATGAGACTGAAGCCGACGAACTGGTTCGACGAAGGCCCCCTCGCTAATGCCGGCATACCTCCACGTCGCATCGGCTCGGCAACTCGGCTTTGCCTTCTTTCGCTTTAGACGTCGTCGCTCCTTGCAATTTGTGGAGAAGAAGACGAACAAAGTACACCAATAAAACTATGTAACACGTCTGGACGCACTATCATGTCTGCGAGATGGACTGCATGATAGCATGGCGATCAATTAAGATCCCGTACATGAGGTTTCGAGTTTCGTGCGAAGTGAAAATGAAAATATTAAAGGTTAATAATTATTGTTGCTAATACCCAACAAAGTCCAGGGCAAGTGTTCTTGTCTTAATTATTCACTGACTATGCCGTGCAACGCCTGCATTTTGGAGTGTTTGCGGCGACACGTGCAATAATCTGTTTGGGAAATTGGATGGCATGGAATGGGAGGGGAGGGGAGGATGGGATGGGATGGGGTGGGATGGGATGGGGTGGTATGGGATGGGATGGGATGGGAGAGGATTGGATTGTATTGGATTGGGTGGGATGGGATGGGATGGGATGGGATGGGGTGGGGTGGGAGAGGATTGGATTGTATTGGATTGGGTGGGATGGGATGGGATGGGATGGGATGGGGTGGGGTGGGATGGGATGGGATGGGATGGGATGGGATGGGATGGGATGGGATGGGATGGGATGGGATGGGATGGGGTGGGATGGGATGGGATTGGATTGGGTGGAATGGGATGGGATGGGATGGGATGGGGTGGGATGGGGTGGGATGGGATGGGGTGGGATGGGGTGGGATGGGATTTGATGATTGGGTGGGATAGGATGGGATGTGATTGGATTGGGTGGAATGGGATGGGATGGGATGGGATGGGGTGGGATGGGGTGGGATGGGATGGGATGGGGTGGGATGGGGTGGGATGGGATGGGGTGGGATGGGGTGGGATGGGATGGGGTGGGATGGGATGGGATGGGATGGGATGGGATGGGGTGGGATGGGATGGGATGGGATGGGATGGGGTGGGATGGGGTGGGATGGGATGGGGTGGGATGGGATGGGGTGGGATGGGATGGGATGGGATGGGATGGGGTGGGATGGGATGGGGTGGGATGGGATGGGATGGGATGGGATGGGATGGGATGGGATGGGATGGGATGGGGTGGGATGGGGTGGGATGGGGTGGGATGGGATGGGGTGGGATGGGGTGGGATGGGATGGGATGGGATGGGGTGGGATGGGATGGGATGGGATGGGATGGGGTGGGATGGGATGGGGTGCGATGGGATGGGATGGGATGGGATAGGATGGGATGGGGTGGGATGGGATGGGATGGGATGGGGTGGAATGGGATGGGATGGGATGGGATTTGATGATTGGGTGGGATAGGATGGGATGTGATTGGATTGGGTGGAATGGGATGGGATGGGAGGGGAGGGGATTTGGTGAGAGGGAAGTGGAGGGACCGGAAGGGAAGGGAAGTGAAGGGATGGGAAGGCAACAAAGAAAGTGAATTGAATTAAACGAAACGATGTTGATCTTGTCAATGATAAATTGGTAATGATAATAATGTAATTCGTATCGCCAAAATATGAATATTTTGTGGGAAATGAAAGTTTGTAGCCTTAGCTTTGCTATACACAGTTGCATAGACTGGATGTCTCGGGCGTTCTAATCCATGGAGCCGCGTTGTTCCAAAGTCATAGCTTTTGTTGTCTTTTTTAGGTCTTAAAAAAAAACACGTTTGTTGAACCGAGGGTGTACTTTTTATTTTTATTTCTCATGAAATTCAAGTTTTACAGACCACTAACCATAACTGTTTACACCTGTCCGTGTGTTGGTAGACTGAACCAGTAAAAATCCAATAATAAATAGTTCCTACCCCACCCCTTCCCCAAAGAAGCAAACAAACAAACAAACCCAACCCTCTCCTCTGAATTGAAGTGACCCCAAATTGATAGATTTTTCTTGCAAGCCCGACTCGGGCTCCCTTTCCTCGCCCGAAAAAGGAGATTAATGCAGACGGCGAGACGGCCCACAAATGCGTGTTATTCCAACACCAGGCCCACGAACACGTGTTTTATGCGCCACAATGAAAGAAAAAAACCTCTCTCTCTCTCAAGACAAAATTTGTTAATATCGCGAATGGGTCCCAGAGGGCCGTACCGTGTCGCCGGGCCTCCTAAGCCGGGCAGACCCCTCCGCTACCCCACCTGTTCCCCGCCCGGCACTCGGTAAGATGAATGGTCCCTGACCACGGGTCTGAACGCACTGGGCTCCCCCGGCTCTCTCACTGTCTCTCACTTTCTCTCCACCGCTGTCTGTCTGTCTGTCTGTCCCTCTGTGTCTCTGTCTGTCTGTATATGTCTATGTATGTCCCTTTATCTCTTTACGGTCTATCTCTCTGTGTCTCTGTCTGTCTGTCTGTCTGTCTGTCTGTATCTGTACGTGTTTGTCCCTTTCTCTGTTTCTAATTCTATATATATCTTTCAGTCTTTGTTTCTCCGTCTCTGTCTCTCTCTCAATCTCTCCCCTCTCTCCGTAGCTCTCCCCACTCTCTCTTCCTCTCTCGTTCTCTCTCACCATCTCTCATCTCTCTGACTCTTTCTGTCTCCCTCTCCCCATCTCTCGTTCGCTCTCTCTCTCTCTCGTTCTCCCCCTCTCTCTCTCTCTCTCTCTCTCTCTCCCCCTCTCTCATCTCTCTCTGCGACAGAGAGCAAGAGAAAGCGTAAACAGAAGAGAAAGAGAGAGAGAACAGGAAGGGACAGATGCAGGGATAGTGAGGAGAAGACTGAAGTCAATCTTTAGGAGGGAGGCGAGGCTGCTATAGGGAGAGAGATAGAGAGGGGCGATATAGTGACAGGGAAAGGGTGATGGGAGGGGGAGAGGAGAGAGAAAGGAAAGAGGAGAGAGGGAGGAGAAACAGGAAGACAGGCAGACAAGTAGACCTAGAGGAAGAGAGAGAGAGGAAAAGGGAGAGAGGAAAAGAGAGGGGAGAGAGAGAGAGAGAGAGAGGGAGAGAGAGAGAGAGAGAGAGAGAGAGGGAGAGAGATAGAGAGAGAGAGAGAGGGAGAGAGAGAGAGAGAGAGAGAGGGGGAGAGAGAGAGAGAGAGAGAGAGAGAGAGAGAGAGAGAGAGAGGGAGAGAGACAGAGACAGAGACAGAGACAGAGAGACAGGGAGAGAGAGAGAGATACTTAGAGAGAAAGAGAGGTGAAGGGGAGAGAGACCGCGAGTGGGAGGGGAGAGGGAGTAGGCAGTCTAGTCGGGCGAACACGGAGCGACCGAGGCGGAGTGATTTATCCGGGGACCGGTCCCCGCATTCAGGGTACAAACTACCGGCGCTTGACGCCATTAATCTTCGGTGCTGGTAGGTAGGCTGCCGCCGTGCCTTTCCCATGGAGGCATTTCAGGTCACGTTTGGCGCTCTTGAAAACTACCGAGTTAACCCCCTATACATTACTCTCTCTCTCTCCCCTCTCTCTCTCTCTCTCTCTCTCTCTCTCTAATATATATCAGCGGTAAGAAAAATGTATTGATCTTTCAGGCTTATTGTTGACAGGGGAGGCGTTTTTATGAAATCATATTTCATAGTCAGAAAGTTGATTTTTTTTTAGGAGGGAGTCAGTTCTGGTGATTCTTGTCTGTGGAGGCGCCCGGAATGTACGCCGGGGTATGAGCACGGAGCAAAGCGATTACCGACAGAGTGCAGGGCAGTCCCTTTGGGCGGCCTGCCGTGCCAGCGAGTCGCCAAGCCAATAGAGTCTGTCTCCAGACCAGGGGGTCTACCCCACCCCACCCCACCCCACCCCCACACCCCTACCGCCCCATGCAGACTACACAGCCCTTCGTTTCGTCCGTCCGCTGCCCGACAATTCTCATCGGCCCGGTTCCTCAATTAATAGTATTTCTCAAAGGCGGCATTTTTTGTTTTTGGCAGCGTTGACACCGCGTGTATAAGTCATCTTTTTCTAGAACTGGCATGACGGCTCTTAAAGAACGTGCTCCTTCGATCATTCTGTGGCTCATCTCAGAGCTACAGAGCATTCTCGACAGAGATTACTTGCATGTCGTCAACGTAAGCTTTCCCCTTTACCCTCCATGTCCATCGCCAACCTCCTCTTCCCATCGGCAACCTTCACTTTCCGTCGACAACCTTCTCTTCCCATCGACAATCTTCTCTTCCCATCGACAACATTCTCTTCCCATCGACAACCTTCTCTTTCCATCGACAACCTTCTCTTCCCATCGACAACCTTCTCTTCCCAACGACAACCTTCTCTTCCCATCAGCAACCTTCTCTTCCCATCGACAACCTTCTCTTTCCATTGACAACCTTCTCTTCCCATCGACAGCCTTCTTTTTCAATCGACAACCTTCTCTTCCCATCGACAACCTCCTCTTTCCATCGACAACCTTCTCTTTCCATCGACAACCTTCTCTTTCCATTGACAACCTTCTCTTCCCATCGACAACCTTCTCTTTCCGTCGACAACCTCTTCCCATCGGCAACCTTCACTTTCCGTCGACAACCTTCTCTTCCCATCGACAATCTTCTCTTCCCATCGACAACCTTCTCATCCCATCGACAACCTTCTCTTCCCATCGACAACCTCCTCTTCCCATCAGCAACCTTCTCTTCTCATCGACAATCTTCTCTTCCCGTCGACAACCTTCTCTTCCCATCGACAACCTTCTCTTTCCATCGACAACCTTCTCTTTCCATCGACAACCTTCTCTTCCCATCAGCAACCTTCTCTTCCCATCGACAACATTCTCTTCCCATCGACAACCTTCTCTTCCTATCGACAACCTTCTCTTCCCATCGACAACCTTCTCTTCCCATCAGCAACCTTCTCTTCCCATCGACAACCTTCTCTTCACATCGACAACCTTCTCTTCCCATCGACAACCTTCTCTTCCCATCGACAACCTTCTCTTCCCATCGACAATCGTCTCTTCCCATCGACAACCTTCTCTTCCCATCGACAACCTTCTCTTCCCATCGACAACCTTCTCTTCCCATCGACAACCTTCTCTTCCCATCGACAACCTTCTCTTTCCGTCGACAGCCTTCTCTTTCAATCGACAATCGTCTCTTCCCATTGACAACCTTCTCTTCCCATTGACAACCCTCTCTTCCCATCGACAACCTTCTCTTTCCATCGACAGCCTTCTCTTCCCGTCGACAACCTCCCCGTCCCATCGACAAAGTCTCTTCCCGTCGACGACCCTCTACACCCAGTGCAGAGAACTAAGTTTCCGTCCCTTACCGGGTCGCCAACCGACCAGCCCACCTCACCTATATACCCTTCCCTCCCCTCCGTGGCCTCCAGCACATAAGGCCGTCACGCTTCGGCACTATTTTGTTCCCAACCTTGACACGCCCTCTGCCCTCGTTCAAGGGGTTTTCCAACCGCACCCGTTCCCTCTCCATTTCCACTGTGTACGTATCCAATTTCATTTCGACCTTCCAACTCTTCTCTTCTCACCTCAGAAGGCTGCGTGAATGCAACAGGACAACAGAGATTGCTATGCTTTCGGGGGACACGCCCCAACCGACTCCCATCTTCCTCGCTAAACTGCACGGCTCATTCCCGGCAACGTGAGTGGAATGAGGTTCGAAGGTTGGCGCGGTGGAAATACCAAGTGGAAGGTTTGCGGTGACACCATGTAGCACGTCTCTCTTTGAGACGGAGTGTGTACTCTGCCCGTCGTCAGAAGACTGAACTCAAACTGTCCGAAACGTTGAGTTTCCTGACGACGGGCAGAGTGCTCATTCAACCCAAGATGGCTCCGCCGAGCTGATCATCATAAAGTGTGGCCCCAGGCGACTTATCAACTTATACATTGTAGAAGTGATGCTTAAGGCACTGGGATTCACTCGTCGAATTTCGTGTAGAATTCGGGTATAATGTGCCTTTATAATGTGGTCATATTCGGCTGTAGACGTGGAGGGGTGTTTCTTAAAAGCCTCGCAGAATTTCGGCTTGGATGTCTACACATTTTGGGGGTGTTTGTCTGTAAAAACTCCAATCGGCTAAGATCACAAACATTGAACGGAATCTTAGGGGTGAAGATAACATTTCCAGTATAGTTACACTATCTTAGAAACTTATTGGTATGGAAGTTTTCGCCACGAAAGTGAGGAATTGTATACTGCGTTCTGTGGGAGCTCGATTTAGTGATCCACAAGGGTACAGCACACACAATCCATCCAAGATGGCTCCGCCGAGCTGATTATCATAAAGTGTGTACTCCCACCTTTTTTTATTAAGGGGTCTTTGGAGGCTAATTAAGTGATACGTTGTAGAACAAGTGAAGCTTAAGACAACCTGGGGGTTCACTCTTCAATTTGGTATGTAATTTGGACCATATCCGGCTTTAAATGCGGCCTTATTTGGCTGTAGAAGTGGAGTGGTCCATCCCAAAAATCCTTGCAGAAATTTGTCTTGGACGGCAACACATTTTGGGGGTGTTTTTTTTCTGGGGGTAATTAGCAAAACATCTTATCGGCGAACGGCACTAAAATTGAAAAATAATCTGAGAGATGAAGGTCCAAACTACAATTTTCAGTAAAGCTACAAGAACTGAGAGACTTTTGGGTGTGGGATAATTGGCTTTGAAAGTGAGTGTTTTTGTACAGTGTTCAATGGGAGCTCGATTTAGTGTTATGCACCCCAACCACAAAGCGCAAGATCAACAGCGCCCTCATCTGCCAATGAACCGAGGGATTCTCATTGCCCTTCACCCGTAGACGAGAGAGGGCGTGCTTGTATTTTAACATGAGTGGAAGGGTGCAGCACACTAAACCAGCTTCCATAATGTCTCTGAGCAAAAAAAAAATTAGAAAAATACCCAAAACACGTGAATTCACATGCAATCGACTTCTCGTGGTCTCGGTGACGGATCACACCCCTTCTTATGGTGACCCTAAAGGTGGTGACCAATTGTAATATCGATATTCACACCTTCCACATCAGTAGACAAATACTGCAATCCACAATCTTTCGATTTCGACAAAACCTTACGCATTGAATCCCGGGATGTCCTAAGCGAAATCTAATTGCACAAGGTATCCGTCAATTAGCCTCCTTATTAAAAGATATGTGTTTGAATATAAAAGTTTTTGGGTACAAACTTGATGATAATCAGCTTCGCAGAGAGAGATAGAGAGAGAGAGAAAGGGAGGGAGAGAGTGGGGAATCTTGAGTGAAATGTCATAGGTTTGAGCTGTTTGAAAGGGGGTAGGGAGGGAGAGACAGACAGGGACGAGAGACGGGAAAGCAGACAGACAGACAAATGGGCAGGCAGACAAACAGACAGACAGGCAGGCAGAAAAAAGAGGAACAGAGAGGCAGTGAGAGAGAGGAGAAAGATGAGTAAAACGTCAGACCAACAGACACTACATCGGAGCGGGCTCACTTGCAGGAAGTTCCATAGTAATTTATTTCAGCCATTTTGTCTGCGGTGTATTTACAAGCAATGAGGATTCCCGCCCACTATATACATACATGTAACATATCCATTTACTGAGTATAAATCACATAACTATAACGCTGCACCACAATGCTCGGTATGTCATCGTACGAAAACGAAAGCAGAACATTCAATTGACTCAGTCACGCTGTACAAAGCAGGCTGTATCTGAGCGGGTAAAAACAACCCGAAACTGAAAAGAAAGCAAGTTCTTCAAATCTTCAAAGAAGAACATCAGATATGATTCACTTTGTGTGTTTCTCTTTCATAACCAAGTGGAAATGCTTGTTACTTTCACCATTTGTATAGTCTACTGTGCAGCAGTTAAGTGAGACAAAAACGTCAATATTCCAGCGTTTAGAATTAACTTACAGTTATATAATTACATTTTTGTTGGAACAATATCCGATTGATTGAATGGCTGCCAATATAAAGCGCGGGTCGTCGAGGTCAAGGGTGACGGGTACCTGTTACACTGTGCTATCATCTATACAAAGCCGGGTGACCAACTGAAAACATGGCACCCGTTCGCCCTTAGTAACGAGTCGGACATAGCTTTTGTCATAATTTTCCCGTCTCCGTCGTAACGAGGAACGAAAAAGGTGGAAAGGCCCGACCTTTGAGGAAGGTCCAGCTGGGATCGAAACGTCCACCCCTCTACTTTTTTCTTTTAGATTTTCATTCTAGTTACATTTGGTATTTAAGTCCGTAATGTTTGTTTAATTTGTTGTATGTTACTCAAGGAAATTAGACGCAATAAAATAATGACAATTAGATTGCAGTTTGGGGATTGGGGTTGGGGTTGGGCTTGGGATTGGGGTTGGGCTTGGGGTGGGGATTGGGATTGGGATTGGGATTGGGGTTGGGATTGGGATTGGGGTTGGGATTGGGGTGGGGATTGGGATTGGGATTGGGATTGGGATTGGGATTGGGCTTGGGCTTGGGATTGGGATTGGGATTGGGATTGGGGTTGGGATTGGGATTGGGATTGGGATTGGGGTTGGGATTGGGATTGGGATTGGGGTTGGGATTGGGATTGGGGTTGGGATTGGGATTGGGGTTGGGATTGGGGTTGGGGTTGGGATTGGGGTTGGGATTGGGATTGGGATTGGGGTTGGGATTGGGCTTGGGATTGGGATTGGGCTTGGGATTGGGATTGGGATTGGGATTGGGCTTGGGATTATGATTGGGGTTGGGATTGGGATTGGGATTGGGGTTGGGGTTGGGGTTGGGGTTGGGATTGGGATTGGGGTTGGGATTGGGATTGGGCTTGGGATTGGGCTTGGGATTGGGATTGGGCTTGCGGTTGAGCTTGGGCTTCGGTTTGGGGTTGGGGTTGTGTTCGTATTGGGATTGGGGTTGGGATTGGGATTGGGGTTGGGGTTGGGGTTGGGATTGGGGTTGGGATTGGGGTTGGGATTGGGGTTGGGATTGGGCTTGGGATTGGGGTTGGGATTGGGCTTCGGTTTGGGGTTGGGGTTGTGTTCAGATTGGGATTGGGGTTGGGATTGGGATTGGGATTGGGGTTGGGGTTGGGATTGGGCTTGGGATTGGGATTGGGATTGGGGTTGGGGTTGGGGTTGGGGTTGGGATTGGGATTGGGGTTGGGATTGGGCTTGGGATTGGGCTTGGGATTGGGATTGGGGTTGGGATTGGGATTGGGCTTGCGGTTGAGCTTGGGCTTCGGTTTGGGGTTGGGGTTGTGTTCGGATTGGGATTGGGGTTGGGGTTGGGATTGGGATTGGGGTTGGGGTTGGGGTTGGGGTTGGGATTGGGATTGGGGTTGGGATTGGGGTTGGGATTGGGGTTGGGATTGGGCTTGGGATTGGGATTGGGGTTGGGATTGGGGTTGGGATTGGGCTTCGGTTTGGGGTTGGGGTTGTGTTCAGATTGGGATTCGGTTTGGACTTTGGGCTGGGCGCCAAATGTCTCACCCGCTCTAATGTCACAGAAGGAACTGAACAGCCGTTCTGACCACAATTTCAGTCCGAAGACTCTGATACTGAACGTGTCTTCAAATTCTGCGACAGTCTTGCCCTAACCTGCATTGTTTTAGTTTGATTGTTTTAGTGTGACGGGAATGAAGCCTGAGCCATAGCCTGACCCGGGGATTCTCATCGAGGAGAGGGGGGGGGAGGGGCGTGCCTCATCATGGACCAGCAACGGACGCCTCCTGGTCGCTGTTGAAAAGCGCCACAAAGCTGACGTTCCTGACCGGAGTCGGCTTGGCCTGGCGCCGTCCGATGGAGGCGAACTTCCCTCGGGGCGGGCTCGGGGCTCCGCCGGACGCGAGCGGAGCCGCGCGGGTCGCGGGGACGCCGACCGGCGGGGGCCGGAGGACGCCCGGCTCACCGGACGGAGGATGGACGGTCCCGGGCGATGACCGGCGGCCGGGCGGCGGCGGCTGCGGCCGGTACCGGCGGTCCCCCGCGCTCGGGCGAGCGGGCTCGGGATGCGGGGAGGCCGACGGGCAGGGGTCGAAGTACGTGTGGCTCACCAGGCGGAAGGTGGATGGCCCGCGGAGACTCGGGCGGTGACTGGCGGCGGGCCGGGGGCCGGGCTGACCCGCCGCGTCCATGGCGGGCCCGAGGGAGATGAAGTGCGGCTCGCTCCGGTCGGGCGGCAGGGGAAGGAAGGCGGAGCGGAGGTCGGGCATGGAGATGGAGCAGGGTCGCAGGGACGGCGGGGTCTCGGCGGCGCCTGTCGGGGCCACGTTCCCGGACGCTGCGCTCGCCGGGGACTTGGAGCACGGCACCATTCTGTTGAACAAGACGGGAAAAGAACACACATGAAACCCATAGGCCGTTTCCCAAATGAAGGCTTAGGCTCGGGCTTAGGCTTCGGTTATATTCATCTTACTCCACAGGCATCTTAAAACAAACGTATGGCCCCAGTTTCTTGGTGAATACCCTGTATCTATCGAGCCAACAAACCTTCAAATTCGGAAACAAACCACGACCTGGCTTTTCAGGTTTGGTCAGACGGAGAGGAAGCCTGATCCCGAGCCTAATCCTTCATTTCGAAAACGGCCCTAGTACTAACCAACATTTAAACATAGAGGGCGGCCTTTGACTTAAATGAACCACCCGGCTCTTTGCCCTTGAGAAAGGTCCTGCTTGGATCGAAACGTCAGGCCCTCTAACTTTTGAAAATGGGAAAGGAAATTTGACTGGACTGGCACTCGAACACGAGAGCTCAGGTATTATTTACCAGCGCTCTTACCACCTGAGCTATCCCGGCCTCAGACGGTGGCCTTTTTTTGTTTTTGTCGACAACCCGTGTGATTTGGAAGACGCTGCACCTACTTGTTCTTTTTGAGGATGCAGCAGAGCCACACGATGACACACAGGACGACAGCGACGGCGACGGAGAGTGGAACTATGACCAGCGCCTCGGAGCTGTCTCCCAGGCCGTCGTTCGGCAACGACGTCGTGGGAACTTCTCCTTGTAAGAAAGAATTTGGAAGGGTGGAGGTTAAGTCGGTATGAGGTTAAAACCCCACCCCAGATTCAATCGAGGTCGGACTCAAACTATAGCAGCTAGGGCTATCACTAAACTGTAAGAACTATCAAAGGCTATTTGAAAGGCCAACCATGGGAGTTTGTTTCTATCAAAAACCCCTGTCCCCCTTCTCCTTCTCTACCCCTCTCCTCTCTCTCCCTCTCTCTCCCCTCTCTTCCTCCCCTCTTCCTCCCCCTCTCTTTCCCCTCTCCTCTCTCCCTCTCCCCGGCCCTCTCTCCCCCAAAACTCAAGACGTTTATTTGGTGTTCTTTCCATCACCTTTTCAATACTATCACGATAGCACTCCATTCAACTTTCTGTCAGTCTGCTCACGAAATAATAATAGTCCATGCTTCGCAGCCAAATGCTGCCAACCAATTAATATATTTATTCAATAATAAAAAAACGCACAAGACTCACTGTAATGTGTCCCTGTTGAAAAAACAAACAAACAATCAGACAGATAGACAAACAGATGGCAGACTTGTGTCTGCGAGGAACAAAATATTGAGAACGAGTCCCGAGTCGTTTGTATTTTCATACTTTAGGCCTATTTTTAACAATTATTGACATGATATGATTATATGGGTCGAGGAGAATGTAATTTAATGAGAGTTTATCCTTATAACATCGAGTAGGGACACCCTCATTGAAATACAATTTTTGACAGGTTCCAAGAATCTCATCCACTACTCTAGTAATAGCCATTTTTGGTCAATGGGACAGAAATCAAAGCTTGTAGTTTCGTTGAGAGTTGAACTCCTTTCTATTTTGCTAGAATATACAGTTTATGTAGTGTAGATTAATATTCCGCTCGTTGCAGTTCGTAAAAACTGACTTATTATGAGAAAACAAATGGCGAAAATGAATGACAACGCAATCCGTCTTTCGCGCCTTCAACCTCGATCCTGCCAACGGCGCGTTCTATTCGGAGGAAAAGACAGTTCAACGTGTCCCTGGGGAAGAGTGCGCGAGGCCGAGAGTAAACAAAGATGGCGGCGCGCAGTGGCCGCAACGTGCGTTCGTTGTGTTCAACAAAACCGGACAATTTCTCGCAATTGACGGGGTCCAGTTGACGTGAATTTGTCGAATTCTGTAAGAGGTGGAAGGCGTGGGACAGAACTGGAAGGACGTGACTCTGGAGTCCGTCAGAATCGTGGAGAACGAGCAACTACAGTGCGTGCAGCACACACCCACAAGAACAGTTCATTCACACGGCGGCTACTGTCAGCGCTATGTGAATGCACGTGCTTAGCCTCCCTGCGTGTAACATCACATTCACAGGTCGGAAAAGTTGTCTTTAGTGTAGTTTAGTTCTTGCTTGCCCTATTTCCTTTTGCACACTCACAAATAATGCAACGACACAGCAGTTGAAGTGTGAATCTCAGTTGTTGTTTTAGTTTAATTGGCAAGATTTTAGTTTAATACCCTCGAGCTCACTAGTATATTAACTTATAGTGAGTCTGGGAAAAACCCAAATGTAACCACCAATTGTAATGGAAACAACATCCGCGGTCTGGAACGACCACTTGCCGAAAACAAAAATGGCAGTTTTCCCAAAATTCATGATTTTCTGGCGCATGTGTGTGGCATGTATCAGTGTATGTAGGATGAAGTGCATGTTCTGTGCACACTACAGTGACTACACAGTGTCTGCTGTCACTGCTGACAAATACAATACGCATCACGAAAATGAAATAGCATTTTGCAAAGGCCTGTATATCTGATGTTTCCTTACACATAATTGTAACTGTATGTTTCTACATGGACATGCGCATTGTAAATCCGTGCTTTAGACTCGTTCCCTATCCAATCTGTAGGGTTCAAAGAGGTTTTTGCCCTTACTCGACGTGGTAAACACTGAATGTTCAGTGCTTTGCCCGGTGCCTGATACAAATATTTCAGGCAGCTCGGGCGGGATTCGAACCCGCGACTCCCGAATTCTAATACGGGCGTCTTAACCACTGGACCACCGAGCTGGTCGAGGTCGTGTGGTGGATTCGAAATCTGTAGGGTTGCCATCCTTGACTCCAAAAATTCCAGCCCTTCAAAACCCTGATTAAAATGGCGTAGCATTCGTGAATGTCAAAGATTCGCTTCCATATTTTATCAAACTCGGCGTTTGTACATGCCATGGTACGTGTACATACAAAAACCACACGTCTCAATACGTCAACCATGTTCAGATAATTATAGAGGGCGGTATTTGTAAAACGAGCTCTTTGTTCCCAACGATCGGTCCGTGTGAAAAAAATCCTCGGGATTCCTTTAAAATGATTTTCCGGAGTCCGCTTGTATAACTGATTCAATCAACAGACCAATTTCCGTTTCCGGGCATTTTATTTCAGTTGAGTAGTTTTTGCGAAGGAAAAAAACCCTGGGATTTCTTTTAAAATGACTTCCCAGATATGTGCCAATATCTGCCAAAGACAGAACTTTGGCTGGACCGGGACTTGAACCTCGGTGAGACCTGTGGTTTTGCATGCCAGCGCTCTTACCATCTGTAACTGTCCAGCCGTAGATGTCTCTGCCCCAGTTATTTTCCTATTATTTGTTTTGCATTTCATAATGTAAACCTTTCCTTTTGATTGCTTACAATCGTTTTTCAGTTCCTGAGGCTGCACAACTCCTCGGCGCTGCAGCTTCCATTGTTGCTTCCTGAAGACAAGGATGCGGCGACAATCGGAGCCCACTCCAACAGACCTTGTCACATGAACTCCACCAAGGTAAAACTGAGCATTTCCTTCCTTCACCACCCCACCCTCCTGAGCCCAATTTCATAGAGCCGCTCAAGCATGAATAATCTTCCCCAAGGATTACAAACCGCATTATGGTGCATTGGCAATTGCTTTTGACTTTGTTTCCCACTATTCTCGACTTGGCATGAAACAATGGTGAAGTTTGGGGTGATCCTGTGACTGTGAGTCATGAAATGTTGTGCTCCACTATTATTTTGAGGTTTTTAAATAATCATTGACTACGTGGAATATTCTTTTCGACGGCTGTGGAAATTCCAATCCGATTTTGATGTTCCGTTTTGGAATATCGTGCGTTGAACGTTTGAAGTCGGTATACCTTGTTTCGGAAATGGCATTTTTTTTTAGCGGGCAGTTGGCAAAAAGTGGCCCTCGAGAACTTCCCTTCTCAAGGGTCAAAAATGATTTCTCGAAAAACAAAAAACAAAAAACAAAAACACAAAAACGAAAAAACAAAAACAACAGTACACCGTACATTTGCTGTGTGGGGGATGTTTCCTTGCATTTTACTCTGTGAGATATGCACATTATTACATCATTTTTCCCATCCAATTGTGTGATCCATGGAACCTATTAACACAGCACATCCACAATATACCCACACCCATCTACTGAGCAAATGAGCGGTTTTCACCTCCCAATGCATGGAAACATTCCGAGAGGAAACACTGTGCTTGTGGTGTGTGGTTTTTGTTGGTGGTGTTGTCGAGTTACGCAAATCGAATCCAAGTCCGAGTCAGTTGGTCCGAGTCCGAGTCATCCCGACTGTCGTGACTCGAGTTCACGTCATGAGGCCTGGTATTAAATGAGACTCGAGACAGGCTCGAGTCACGAGTCAAACTTGTCTGAAGGGGGATGCCTAGGCCGTTTTTGAAATGAAGGCTTAGGCTCGGGCTTAGGCTTCGGTCATATTTATCTTACTCGTTAAAATGTCACGGGCATCTCAAAACAAGCTTTTGTCCCTGCCGGTCTCTTGGTTAATACTCTGTACCTATCAAGCCAACAACCCTTCAAATTCGGAAACTAACCACAACCTGGATTTTCAGCTTTTGTCAGACGGAGACGAAGCCTGAGCCCGAGCCTAAGCCTTCATTTCGAAAACGGCCATAGTTACCTACCCGTTTGGCAGAGGGCGGGCTCCGACTGACCAGGTGCGCATGATCGCTGCTCGAGCAGCATGGAGACGGGCAACGCCGTTCGCCAGTAGGGAAGCACGCAGTCCTCCCAGCCGGCCGGACAACGGTGCAGAATCTCGGCCCAGAGGAAGCCGCTCACGCCCGGCGGCCTGACCTCACCGGTGACGACGCCGCCAAACGCCGCCTCGTACGAGACGCTCCGGACGCAGTGCGTCGCGCCGGGGTCGCGGGCGGTTGTGACCGGTCGGCCAGCGGTGGGCCGAGCGCCCTTCCGCCGGTCCCCGTCCAAGTCATCGTCGATGTCGAGGCAGCGGTAGGCGAGGTTCACCTGGACGGCCACCGCCAGCTCCGAGCCGTCCAGGAAGGGGAGCAGGGGCGCGTCCGCCTCGCTGCCGCCTCCACCGCCGTACTGCTCCGTGGGGGTGACCAGCAGGGCCGACGTGGCCGTGTAGCGGACCACCAGCACCGGCTCGCTGGCGCTCAGCACCCGGACAAGGTCTGGGCCGGCGGGCCTGTAGTCGTACCACGCGGACTCGGAGAGGTTCGAGGCCAGGTCCCGCCCGGTCTGCAGGGCAAGGCTTGTGCCCGACCGCCATGCCACCACCCTGAACACCGGCGGCGGTGGCGGCGGCGGCTCGTCAAAACGGAAGTGCGTCAGCACGAAAGTGCGCCCCCAGGCGGCCACCGGCGGCAGCTGCTGGACGGTCAACGGGGACGCCGGGGCGCCCTCATCGGCGGTCAGGACTGCCACGGGCCGGTCGGCTGAGATGCGAAGCCCGGTTAGGTCGGCCGGGCTCCGGACGTGCAGGGAGCGCGCCTCGTCCAGCGCCAGCTCGACCGCCTGACCGACGGCCCCGGGGAGTCGGCCCCGCAGCCCAGCCAGTGTCACCCGGGTGGTGCCGTTGAAGGTGGACGCCACGGTGACGTGGCTGACGGCAGCCCGCGGCGACGAGGCTACCAGATAGTGGACGCCCAGTGAGTCCGTGGGGAAGACGGTGAAGGCTGCGGCGAGCGGCCGGCCACTGCCGTCGTGACGGCCCAGCAGCCGGCAGTGCACGCTGACCTCGGCGCTGGCTCGGAGGCGCACCGTGGCGTTGAGGGCGCTCACGCCGGGTGACAGAGACGTCCGCCACCGGCCTCCGCCATCGCCGCGGCCCGCCGGGACCGGGGCACCCGGCGCCGAGAGGTTGAAGCGGACGGTCTGGAGGTGACCGGCCCGCCGGCTCTCGGCCAGGCCTAGCCCGGCGATGTCCAGGCGGACCTCGGTGGATTCGAGCGGCGCCCAGGCCGTGACCGTCAGCGAGGCGTCGACGGCGTCCACCAGCGCCGTGGGTGGCAGCGAGAAGACGAACTCCGTGCCCCGGATGTCCCGCTGCTGGACTGAAGGAAAGAGAATATCATTGCCGTTGCTTTTCTGTCCGATGGCAGGAATTCTAGCCTGATTTCTACTCTCAACAGTTTCAAATATCACCAACGACTGTCACTAAAATGGAGTGCAATAACCCCATTAGAAAACAGCGGCCGGTTAGAAGCAGTTGGTCTGCGTCGATGGTTGGGTTGCCTGACACTAAATAGCTCAAAATGGCCGCCCTGCGCCGATTCCTTGAGACGAGAGAGGGCGCCCCGTGCCAAAACCAAAACCACCACCTGACTTCACGTTCAGTTATTTCTCAGATTATGAGCCTCTCAGTCTCGGTGAGGGTACTGGAAAGAGTTCGTTGAACCTTCGTCTCTCAGATCCTGATCACTTTGTCCGCTAGCCAGTTGGATTTTTGGCTAACCTCTCCCGTCAGGAAAAAAACAACATCTCTAAAATGTGATCTTATCTCGGACTGATCTGCTCCTCGTATTCGGGTCATTACCCGTGTGCATAGTCAAACATTGCATTATTTAATAAGACTCAGAATCTTTCGATTTCGACGACTGAAAAATTGACCCTCAAAAACGTCTCAAGCCCCGTCCATTCTACACTAAAACGGGGTGTAATAAAATAATGCGATACTCACCGTAGTCGGCCGCAGAGACGACACACTCGCAGACGAGAAAGACGGCAAGGCAAAGTCTACGCGAGGTACCCATGGCTGTACACTCAACCGACCAAGCAAGCAAGCAACCAGTCAATCAGCCGATCAGCCAAACCAACCGCTCAGTCAATCCACCAACCAACGATCAGTCAATCAGACAATGATGTCAGTCAATCAGTCAATCAACCAACCAACCAACCACCCAACCCACCGATCAGTCAATCAGTTGATCAGTCACTTCACCAATAAACCAACCAACCACCCAACCCACCGATCAGTCAATCAGTTGATCAGTCACTTCACCAATCAACCAACCAACCACCCAACCAACCGATCAGTCAATCAGTTGATCAGTCACTTCACCAATCAACCGACAAACCAACCACCCAACAGATCAGTCAATCAGCCGATCAGTCAATCAACCAACCTACCAACCAACCAACCAACCAATCAACCAATCAGTTCGCCAACCAACCGATCCTCGTCTATGGCAGCTATCTGCAGCTACCTGACGGGCGCTCTGTCGAGGAAAAGTCCGCTTCCCTCCAGTTCTCTGTCTAAGGTCCGTCGCCTGGATTTCCTTTTGGGCGGCCACGTTTCCGCTCTAACCTCCACGTGTTGTCCAATGTAGATGGTGAAGACGTTAAGCCCGTACCCATATAGATCAGCAGCCGATTACGTTAGAAACTCCGAGCCGAATGTGCCGAGTTGCCGGCCGAGTTGCCGATAATGAGACGGCAGGGAAACACACACCCTCACCCCTGTGCTCAGAATGCCATCGTTCTACAACCGAAAGTGAATCGCTTGATACGTTACCCACGACTACAAAATCACAACTTGACGAGCGGATGCTGTGATAAACAGCGCACTTGTTCAATCCGAGCCCAACAAGGAAACGTTACCGAAATGCATGGATATTGGAATCCTTCGTGCTTTCATACTTTCCTAAAAAACGAAATCTGACAGCAAATAATTATAATCACCATTAACTTCTGCCCCTGGCGAATGGCAGTCGAAAGATTGACGCCACTCGAATAAATTGCCTGCCATGGTGAGTGTTCAAACGAACCTCAGATCAGCTGATCACAATCTGAGCGGTCCTCTCTTTTTTTCGCCAAATTGAAATCCAAACTCACAATTTTAAAAGGGGTTGTTTTTATAAGTGCAGATATCCACGCGCTGTCCATCCGTAATCAAGGATGGAGTCAAACTTTCCTCGAATCACAGCTGCTATATACACGTACTTCCTTAATAGACTCCGAATAGTGTGCCGCTATTGAGATAGTGGCATGTCGACATGTCGCATAAAAGCATTATGTCGACATAACGTTCCTCCGTTCGTCGGGACAACTTCCTGTGATATCATCATCATGATATAATCAATCTCCTATATATATTATACTATTGCCTATACTGTAGTTATTTTGCCGTCAAACTCGTGCGTATCACACTGCCGCTACTGCGTGAACGTTTTCTGTGACGTGTAGGCATATACTGTACATGTATGTGTAAAAACGTGGAATGAAATGTCCATTGGTTTTCAATCGAAGTTTGTGACATTATGCTCCGACCTTGTTGGGGTGGGTGGGCTTACATAAGGTGGGTTGTGGGGTACCAGAACAATGGGTGGGTACTCAGAACAATGGGACCGCTCCTTGTGGGTACTTTTTTGGTGCCCCATAAGGTTTTCACGAAACTGGTTCTTTGGAATTAACTCAAAAAGGAGCAATTTCCGAGGTATGTCGCATATAGAACTATATTATATAAGGGACGTTCGCTAGAAATTTCAGCTTAGGAAAGTGATTCTGGTTCAAAAGGGAGCGATTTGAATTAGGCTTTTCTGGGAGTTTTTTTTAGTAGAACAAAGGGAATACCCACTAGTATACGCGTGTGTGTGTATCTGAGTGAGGTTGGGTCTGAACAGACATCCCTCCACATACACACGAAGTTGAAGATCCGTATCGCACAGGTTGAACTCTACAATAATAGTCTGCACGGTTAGGGTGGAGCAACTTCGTCGAAACAATTTGGCATCAGTGAAACAGAAAGACGAAGAGTTGCACGCCCATTTGTCTTTTTTGTCACGCCATTTCCTCTTTTCGGCGACGAAAGAAAATACGTCCGTGTTGTTCACCGGACTAGCTTACAAGACGTGAATTAGAAACAAAGTAACGTAATTAGTTAAACAGCTCACACAACCAGTTCGTCACACTTCCCCAAGTTTATTTCAATGCAACAGCGATCTGTTGGCTTCCAACGATTAAAAACCATAAATTAATAAATAAATAAATAAATAATATCGACGATTTCGAAACAAACAGAACGGCACACTCACGAGCTAAACATTAATCCGTCTCCGTCCACTCCGAGAATTTTCATATAAATAATATTTCTGAAAATTAATTTAAAAAAAAATTAGATTAGATCAAATTAAATTAAAATTAGAGACAAAACGGTAACCCGGCAAGTGTGTCACCAAACTAAATCGCAAAACGATTTTTTTGTTAAAAAAGTGAGCACGGAATTCATTCACTTTATCCAACCCAAAGTGTGTGGTTTTTTTTAAACAATGTCATATAAAACGTGTACAAATTGCACAAAACGTAAGAAATACTGCTCAACTCAGTCATATAATAAACAGGTGCTGGACGAGTGGTTTCATTTCCATACAAAACAGAGAATAAAATGGCAGAATAAGAGACGTCGGCCATTACACGACCCCCACGTGTGTGCCAGGTCACTGGTGACGTCATTGGCTAAGGCTACACAGTTCGTTGACATGACGTAACGCCACTGTCCTTTGCTCGACTACGTCGGCGAGAGAGGGCGCTGTTGAACAATAACGGCGCCCATCCCATGATCCAAACCGCTCCTCGCATGCAGCAAAAACAAAAACCACCTTTAAAAATAACAGATAATACTGCACTGGCTTGTGGTTTTCCTAAACACGAAAAATAAACTTAAGTAAAAGGTCTGCATTAAGTAAATTACAGTCTCATAATAACTAATGATGATAAAACGATATCAAAATATGGTGTTAATTTCAAGGGTTCGGTGATAAAAGGGATTTCTGGGGGAAAATACTATAAATACAAAATAATGCACAAGAGGTGTGACGTCACGATAATCCAAACGTTGTGCTAACGACACCCCTCACCCGACATAATTATTAAAACTGTACAATCGATTGTTAAAATCCTTCAAGATTAACATACTTATCAAAATACTCTTCGGTCATGCCTTATAAAGGTACACACATTTTTCGTTTTCTCTTTTTCCTCTCTGCACTTCTCTGCACAAACACCGTGGGCCATATTAATCATTATCAAGAAAAATCTGTGACTTTTGACGACAATAACCGACTCACTCTCTCTCTGGCAAAAGATTAATCGGTTTAAGGCGGTCCTTGAAAGACCTCAAGGCAACATTACACAGCGCAACTTCCCCTCGAATCACTGTGATGAAAACCAAAATGATTTTGCGACAATCTTTCTCTTTCGCTCTCCCTCGACCGCTCCGTTACCGTTCAAGATGGCGAGCAAATGGGCTTAACGGTCTGACTGCGATCTGGCCGCTGCCATCCGCATGGGGGCGCTATTGCAAAATTGAAGACGGCCGCCGCTGATTTCGAGTCCGTTGAGGTGGCAGCGGCGGCGGCGGCGGGCGTGCAGTGATGGTGGTAGTGGTGGTGCTGTTGGTGGTGGTGGTGTTGGTGGTCGGGTGAAGGGGGTGGCGTGGCGGTAGGGGCACGGGCCAGGCAGGGCAGTGACGCGCTGCGGCCCCGCCGTGACCCCAGGCCAACGCCGACCCCGTCAGCGGCCGGGTAGAGCTCCTGCAGCTTCATCATCGGCAGGACGGCTGCGTCGGGTCGCGGGCGGGGTACTCCGGCCCGACTCTCCGGGCCGGACGGCCCCCCGCTCCCGCCACCGCCACTACCGGCCCCGGCCTCGGCTCTTGCCCGCCCCAGCTCGGCCTCGTAGCGCAGGAGCTGGAGCATGAAGGAGAAGTTGGGCGAGATGACCTTGCGCAGGCTGCGCACGAACTCGAAGGCCTCCTCCAGGCGCATGGCCTCGGCCTTCATCAGGTAGGCCAGGCACACGGTGGCCGAGCGGCTGATGCCGGCGTGGCAGTGGATCAGCACCGAGCCCCCGGACGACTTGACGGCGTCTGCAGCAGTGGAGAGAGAGAGAGAGAGTGAGAGAGAGAGAGAGAGGGTGAGGTTACGGACTGGGTTGTCATGGTGCAAGTATACGGTTCTTGTGACCAACTCGTGATCTGAGCAGTGAGCAGCGGAGTTGGCTTGTGGATCTGGTAAGCCGCGTTTCCACTGCACTGAAAATTAACCGAAACCAATTTTTACAAAATACATCCGTTGGAAGACAAAGCTTGTGAGCGATCACTTCCGGTCTCCTCACCTATGAACTCGATGGCCTCGGGAAACCAGGACAGCAGGTCAGCCTCGTTATCGTCGTCCACCGGCACGCTCTTATAGGCGAGGGCGCCCTCTTGCAGGAAGTAGTTAGGCACGCTGCGGGACACGTTCAGCACGGCCGTGATGCCGTGCGCCCTCAGGAGGTCGCGGCGGCCGGCGTGCGACGCGTCGCCCAGGTACACGTGCGGCAGGATCTGCACCGGCTCGCCGCCGCCGGCCGGCACGGCGTTGGCCGGCCCCGCCGGCACCGGTGCCGACGGCAGCGGAAGCGGCGGCGGCGGCGAGCCGGCCAGGGGCACGGTGGAGCTCCGGGTCAGTCGATGGAGGCGGAGCGGGGTGACGGTCGCCGGGGACGGGGCCGGTGCCATTAGCTCTCCATGGCCCGACGGTGCCGTGCAAAGCGACGGATGCTCCTGGCGAAATTTCTCAAATCCTCCTGCAATGTGAGATAAGAAAAAAATCGAAAACTGAATGAATCACGGCATACGAAAACGGTGTACACTGCTCACTGGCCCCAAAGGATCCCAAAACGAATCTCTGAAGTGCAGATGGCCCGACGTATAAAGAAGGACCTCCTGAGAAAGGTCCTGCTATTTGAGATCGAGAGGCTGCTGTCGGCGCACACTTTAAAGGCCTGGAGTCGGTTTAAACGTTAAAGAGATCCTAACAGCTTTATGAATGATCACTCAGACGCCGTGTGCGCCGAGAGACAGAGAGATCGGGAGCTCGAGGGGAGAGGGACAGAGAGACAGAGATAGAGACCGAGACAGAGTAGGAGCCAGAGGAGAGAGGGACAGGGAGACATGGAGAGACAGCGGGAGACAGTGGAGAGAGGGACAGAGCAAGAGCCAGAAGAGGGACGGACACAGAGACATGGAGACACAGCGAGAGACAGCGGGAGACAGTAGAGAGAGACAGATGTCGCTAGACTTAGGAGACGTCCGCTGCGCATTGAATTAACCTTTAGGAAGAATCCGTCTTCTTGTCTTTTTTTCAACAACGGAAGTCTTCAGATAAAGATCTGGCAGATGAAAATATAAATAGGTGTGCCCTTTCCTGATGCCCACAGAGCTCCGACGATGGGATTGAAAACATGATGACTCCCATCCACATTTTGTAGAGATCCAAAATACGTAACACATTATTTCGTGGGGGGTACATCCTTGAAAGAGTGTGTTTGTCATTTTCAAATTGCCGTCTAAACAAGGATATTAATTGTCGCGAACTGTTGAGTAAGTGATGAAAGGGCTTGCGTACTGATCCCTCACCCCACCCCATCGCAGAACCCCTAAACTCCCTACGGTGTGTATTCATGGCATAGGGAGGAATGTTTACAGACCCCCACTCTCCTCCCCACTCCTCCTCCTCCTCCTCCTCCTCCTCCTCCTCCTCCTCCTCCTCCTCCTCCTCCTCCTCCTCCTCCTCCTCCTCTTCCCCCTCCTCCTCCCCACACCTCCCTTCCTCCTCCTTCTGCCCCCCTCCTCCCCGCCCCCTCCTCCTCCTCCTCCTCCTCCTCTTCCCCCTCCACCTCCCCACACCCCCCCTCCTCCCCCTCCTCCTCCTCCTCCTCTTCCCCCTCCACCTCCCCACACCTCCCCTCCTCCCCCTCCTCCTCCTCCACTCCTCCTCCTCCTCCTCCTCCTCTTCTTCCACCTCCCCCTCCTCCTCTTCCCCACTCCTCCCCTCCCCACTCCCCCCCTCCTCCTCCTCCTCCTCCTCCTCCTCCTCCCACTCCTCCCCCTCCTCCTCCCCCTCCTCCTCCCCCTCCTCCCCCTCCTCCTCCCCCTCCTCCTCCCCCCTCCCCTCCTCCTCCCACTCCTCCTCCTCCCCTCCTCCTCCTCTCCCTCCTCCCCTCCTCCTCCCACTTCTCCTCCCCTCCTCCTCCTCCTCCCCCCTCCTCCCCTCCTCCTCCCACTCCTCCTCCTCCCCTCCTCCTCCTCCTCCCTTCCTCCTCCTACTCTCCCTCCTCCCCTCCCGTGGAAAACAAGGGAACTGTCAAATTATCGCATTACACGGGCACGTGGACGACATCCGTTTCGAAACTCCGCCGAGCCAATGCGAGGCTTTTCCCCCTCCCGATGAGGCGTGGATGGTCGCCCGCTTCCTGCCCAATGGATCGGCTTGGATGGGCTTAATTAAAGCAGATCCACTCAAGAAATCCACCATGATATATGTCTGGCGTCAACAAGTCCGCCAAGCAAGTCCGCCATTTCGGCTACAACTAGTATTTAACGGACAGGTGTACGCAAAGACAGAAGAAGAAGAAAAAAAAAGAGCTCGATAAAAAGAAGAATAGAGGACCCGGCGTTTCGATCCTAGCTTGACCTTTCACAAACTGGCAGAATACTGCGCCAGTCTGCTTACTTGTTTCATTTGTTTATTTCGGTCGTTTTCAGTCGGTAAACAGTGTGCAAAATGTTTTTAAAATTGCTATTAAGAAACTAAGCTTGGTACCATTCATTGCAAGGACGCCTCACGCGCAGTACAGAGTGTGAAGAAACTGAGTTTCTCCATCGGCAACGATTATGACACGTACCGACCATCTAAACAATATCATGATAACAATTATTAGGATTCGCCAGACCAGGCCTACAGGCCTTACTGTAGTTACGGTATATGCACTGGGCACTGCCTGAGGAACCGGGGTCAAACAATGGCGCCAGAAATGCCCCACCGTTTGTGACTGACCCACACAAACCGCCAGTTGGGCTTGTATATTGAACAGTTATGCCAACGGTTGATAATTGATGCGAATGATATGTTTGGACATTTTGCTTTTGATTGCAGTGGTTCTGCCGGGCGGAACTGCATCGTCGTCTTTGCACCACGATGCGCAGATGTCACGACACCAGCGATTCATCGTCACCCGCACGACGTGAGTAAGATCGATTTCCAAACACGCCCCCAAGCATCGACTGCGATGAAGCGTGCGACGCTGTCGCAATGGTCATCGATTACTAATCTAATCTGACGGGCGGAAGCGACACCGCACCAACTTCCGCTTGAAATGTAAAACACTAAAACAAAAACAAAAACACAGCGACCGCTCTACAACCGCCGTTCATTCTTAATGTTGCCTTCAGCTTTGCTATTAATTAACGCCTGTACTTTGATCCTAAAGATTCACCTACCGCGAATGATACGCTTTGAACTGACCCCCCTCTCCCTCTCTCTCTCTCTCCCTACCTCTCTCAGTCCCTCTCCACTCTCTTCCCCTCCCTCCACCTCTCTATCACTCTCTCCCTCCCTCTCCTCTCTCTCCTTCTCCCACCACCCGTGAAGGAATCATCCATGCTCCACCTCTCTCTCACGATCGCTCTTCCTCTCCCCCTCTCTCCAACTCTCTCTGTCACTCTCCCTCCCATTCTCTTTCCACCTATCTCTCACTGTCTTTCTCTCCACCTCTCTCTCTCTCTCTGTCTCTCACTGTCCCTCGCTGTCTCCTTCTCCACCTCTCTCTCACTATCTCTCTCCTCTCTCTCCTCTCTCTCCCCTCTCTTTGGAGCTCAATTGGTGTCCTTTGACTAAATCATTAGTTGATTAATGTGGGTGGTGCAGGCAGGAAGGAAAAGCTAGAACGGAAAAAGGGTTTCGGGAAGGAACAGGGTATTGCAACTCGTGCTGTACATGGTCGTTTACTTGGGGACTGACAGTGCACTCGCCTCAGCTTGCTGCTTCGAAGTTCCATAACGGAAACAGGAAGCAAACTGAATGTCATTCAAGGTCCCTTTGTTTACCACTGGAAGAAAAGCCCTCCCGTGTAAATAACAACAAAACATCAACAAAAAACAAAAAACCTCGCCAGTCGTCGGTATGAATAGACGCAAACGCAAAAAAAAAACCTCGTAAACAAATGTTGGAAGTTGCATCTTTAACTGACGTATTTTGACATGTTAATCAAAATCTGCATACGGTTAACGTTATCAGCCGGGAAAATAGTCCTGTTATAAATGAACATCCGGTCAGAGGTCACCGTAATAGCGCCCTCATGCTTTGTGTTTCGTCAGTCAGTTCAGTTTTACCCGTTGCGGTTATCTACCCACGTCAATAATCCAAGTGCGAACGCCGGTAAGATTTACCCATATATACCCACGGTCTCGGTAAAAAATAAAGTCCAGTGCGAACACGGCTTTAGATTGTCTTGGACGAAATCAGTCGCAATCTCTCAATGTTTCTCACAAAAAGTATACAGGGCCTGAGCTGACCTTTCGATCCTAGAAGAACCTTTCTCTAAAAGGTAGGCTCAGGATGTTTCGATTCAGCTGACCATTTCCCTGCATCTGACGAAGTACTTGCTACGAAAGGTTCCGCACTCTTTTCAAAATGGCCAGTCTTCAAGCACTATCCTCAAATCGTTGAAACCATTCACACCGACATTTTAGCAACTGCCCCGATCCCCACTGACTATTATGATTCCAATAAACACGAGGTTCTACCTTCGTGAGAGAAGCCCCCGCTTCATCAAGTGTAAATACTTAATTCGTGTCTTCATTAATTTTGGGTTTTGTTCACCGGCGGACTGTTTTGTTTGTTTATTTGAAAATTTGTCCTTGTTAATGATTAACGCTGCGCAATTTCCGGAACGAGCGCGCGGACTCGGCGCGGTCCGACCCCAATGGCCATCTGGTCTGGCATTACTACGGCCACAATGACGGGTGAAGCTCTGTCCGTTGGTTCTGTGAGGGTGAGGGGAGGGGAGGAGAGGGGAGGGGAGGGAAGGGAAGGGAAGGGGAGGGGAGGGGAGGGAATGGGGAGGGAAGGGGAGGGAAGGGAAGGGAAGGGGAGGGGAGGGGAGGGAAGGGGGAGGGAAGGGGAGGGAAGGGGAGGGAAGGGAGGGGAGGGGAAGGGGAGTGGAGATCGCTGTTGGACATACGGTCCAAACAATCCCCCACAATGTGCAACGGACTAAGGGTCAAGGTTGTGCGCGCGCATACGTCCTGCCTGCAGCCGAGGCAAACGTTAGGAAAACAACAGCAACAACGGTCTCATTGATACTCGCTCGCTCCCCAATCCTCCTTCCCTCTTTCCCACCCCCATGTAATCAGAAAAAAAGAGCAAAATAAACTAAAGACGTATATTCTCGCCATTGTTGGACCCCCCTCTTTCTGCCTCGCTCGCTCGCTCCACGTCACGCAACCTCCGGTCGTCTGAACGACTAATCAATGAATGAAAAAAAAACCATGAAAACCGCAAACGCAAGGTCACCCCACTGACCCCAGTCTCTTTTAGAAACAAAAGAAAAGAAATTGTCATTGAACTTGACCGGGAAGGTTAGCCTCGCTCTACCAGACACGCAGCGTGCCTGCGTGTCGATCTCACCCGGCCCCGAGCAGCGCTGGCCCCCACTGACCACTGACTGACCTTCCGCTGCCGAACCCGGACAAATAACGTGACACACAAAAGGAATCCGGTCTGCCTCGGCGGCCATGGGGTTTTTCATATTTTCATTTCTTAAAAATATCCCCCCCCCATTTGGCGAGCCAATGTCCTGGACCTATTTCTTTGTCCAGTCCGGTCATCCCCTGTCCAACAGCGGTGCAACTTGACCGCCTTGAGTGCTTCGTCGGGTTGGGGTAGGGGTGTGGTTTTGGGAGGGGGAAGTCCGTGAGTCCGAAGTTGGCCACTGATGGGTTTATGTTTGGTATAGGCCCTGCCCGTATGGGCATGCCGGCTATGTATAAATCGAAACATCATAGTATTGCCAATTGTTCAATTTGTTCAAAAGTTCCCAGTCAGTTTTCACATTGTTTGAAATACACAAGTCTAAAAAACCAAGTCTCTCAATCTATGATCATTTTGGTCACTTTTAGACGGTAAGCAGTACCGGTATGCAACATTTTTTGTATTTTACTCCAAGTCTAAAGGACATATCTAGGTCCTGACGTCAAGTGACATTTTGATCAAAGAGACTTTTTCAGAAAGGCCCCAGTTGTATAAGTACTCGCCAACATTTGTGGGTCTTTTCACTCCTGGAATTGCGCAAAAATTCCCGCCGAAAATTCCCGCCGAAAATTCCCGCCGAAAATTCCCGCCGTCCAGCGCCGCAGCGCATGTCTGAATCCATTACGCACACAACGGCTTTGAATTGCGCACGAGTCAACGGGAGCCGCCAGTGAAAGGCTGCGGCTAGCCTCCCCCATAGACTCGTGCGTTATACGCCCGGTCGTAGCCATTGAGTTGGGACGCAACCAAGAGATACTGTATCCCATATACACGGGGGTTGATGGCATGTCATGCGTGATTTACCACATGTAAGTGGTATCCGTTTGTGCCGGAAGCATGCATAATTCATAGCACTGGCGTCCTATGCATTATCTTTTTATGATATTAGGCTGGTGAGTGCATGAAGGCACGGACAGGCGACCGTCACTGTACACTGTCTTCTGACGGAGGCTGGCGCCAGACCGCTGTCGCGCGTAAAACAAAGAAAGCTTAGACGACGAAGGTCCATTACGGCATCCAGAAAGCATATATTATATCAAAAAAAAACCACCAGTTTCCGGGAACGACCGGAAAGCGGATGTTAATATCAGATGATAATGACGATGAATATATATTTTATAGACTTTACATATGAAACAAATAATGGGGGGATTAAATGAAAAATAGCATTCATCATTGTGCCCAGTCAGTTTTTCCTATAATTTGTTCGGTTTTTTTTATGAAAACAGGTGATAAGTCACAAACACTGCTAATTGCTTGCTGGCTTAATTAACCAGAATTTAATTCTGTCTTTGACAAATACCCTGCTTGGATCGGAACGTCAGGCCATTCACATTCTATCAGTGAAACAAATATTTACATTTTGAAAATATGACTCGGCTATGATGAAATGCACGCGCGCCCATGCACGTATTATTATCATTTATACAATAAATATAGGTATAATTTATTACGTTGAATATTTTGAATGACTGTATATTTCCTTATAATGACGTTTCGATCCTAGCAGCACCTTTCTTAGAGGACTTTTCAATGATTGCATCATTCTGCCTTTGAGAAAGGTCCTGCGAGGATCGAAACGTCAAGCCCTCCTAATCTTTGAAATTGCATCTTGAATTCTAGCCTGACCAAACTGTTCCCAATTTCGGGGTCAAACATAACCTCAGCATTTGTGACGTGAAAGCTGAAAACGTTCGGGCAAATCAACTTCGCCTTTTGTCGTCGATTTTGTTTTGATTAAAAAATATAGTATATTAAACTGTGAATTGAGGACTACAGCCAATGGCCCAAAGCTCCACCGGAAATCATTAAGCGCTAATTGCTTCCTAGGAAACGGACGGATGTTGATTTATACTTGCCTAAAATATCTTGATTCTCCCTCCATTAGAAAATAAGAAAACAAAAAATTCATTCATAATTGCTTTTTTTCCGAGAAACTCCCTCCCATTGTGTAGGGCCTACCCCACTTTGTGTACATTTTTGTTTATATTCCCTTGGGCCGTAACAAAGCCCGAGTTTTACGGCAAATTGTGTTGTGTTTGGTCGCATCAAAATGACCCTAGTATTTTCGGGGTAAAAGACAAGAAGTGGTAGATTTCGAGAAAAGGGAAACAAAAACGAGGACTCATGATTGAAGACATTGTATCTATGGCCGTTATTTCTCTGGTGCGGGAAATAATGCCCCTCACGCGTTCAAAATAGACGGCCCGCTTGGCTCAATGGTGTGGGGATACAAACTGACCCCTGAGTGGAAATCGTCAGCGGAGAATGCAATTAGATACAAGACGGAAGTAATTATACCGCGTTTCTAAGGGGGAAGGGGAGGGGAGGGAAGAGAGGGAGAGGGAGAGGGAGGAGACGGGCTTGTGATGACGGCTGCCCGCGGTGAGAGCTATGCCCTACTCCTTCGTAATTATTATCCATACTCGCATAAGCATCGTGCGGATACACATCCCTGTAGGGCTAGCGTTTTGAAGGGTTGACGTGTAAACACCGGGACGACGGCTGTTTACTGACGGACAAAAACAACACGCTCACAACCGGACGGAAGACGGGTGGAAGTTACGTTATACGGCACAGTTGTGCCACCAAATTCATGTACATGTATACACACACGATGGAGCTGAGCTGAGCTGTGTGTGTTTTCCTCACATTGAACAGTCGTCGCTTCTGCCGTATTTACGACGGCCGCAGGAATTCGCGGCACACCCGCGCGTCCCCCGCAGGGTCGGGGGCCGGTCGACTGCGTGGGTACCAGCTGCATTGTTGACATTCTTCCTTCCACCGACGGCCGTTTCATGGGCAGTGCGAGGCTTCATCCCTTATCAAAATTATCCCTTTTTTAACCACGGAATACAATTTACCGGAGACCACACACCCATCATTACCTTGTTTCCAAAATGTAAAAAACTTGTTCCGGAAAGAAAACTAAACAAAACTATTGGAACCGCAAGACGAACAGGCAAAAGTCACGGCCATGCAGTGTAGTAGTTTTCGGGGAAAAAGAGACTTGGTTTTTGCGGTTATGTTAATTGTAGTGGACACGGGTGTATGGCGTAAGACAGCCAATTTGTGGTTAATTAATGCATGATTAATGGCGCCAAGTCGTAGGAATTCCTCGATTCTCGAGAAAAGCGGACACGAATCCACGGTGATTGCAAGCGACAAGGAACACGCTATACTGTGACTTGAATTAATAGCATTTCGTGAGTGGTTCATTTCAACCATGGTTCAACCATGACCTCCATGGTTCAACCATGGTTCAACCATGGAGGAATAAGGAGATGGTTGAACCTGACGTTTGCAAACATTTTCCGGCGAAAACAAATGAAGAGGGCCCGACTGTTTGGATCCTAGCAGGACCTTTCTCAAAGGCAGGATGACAGTTAAAAACAGAGGAAGGAGAAGTAGACCAGTGCATGTATCCATAATTGACAATGCAAAAACTGACGACGGCAAAAATTAAAATGCCGAACGTCAATTCTTCTGTTTTCATTGAACTGCATGAAACAGTCAAGCAGACAAATATGCTTCGTATTATAACCTTCTGACTGGCAATTCTCTAACAGTTGTAGGGCCACAGGGGGTAGGGACAGTTGTCAGAATAGCCACAATCGACCATTGCGGATTTGTATATATTTGTTGATTTTGTCGAAACTTTCAAACGCATACCTCTGAAATTCTGCACTTTTTTCACGTTGTCAATATCAATTTTGCAGGATCTTAATATCTACATAGTGATGTGTGTGCACTAGTGTAGTCTCTCTCTATGGACTGGATCATGGAGTATTGTAGCTACTGTATGAAGGTACAGTGTACATGTACGCACATAGTGTAAGCAAACATCCAGTGTTTGGACATGAAATCCAACGCGAATTAGGTGTAAAATGGATTGGAAAGCGGAACGTTGGCGGGGACACCATATTATAGGCCTTAGCCTTCTCTTTGGTGATGGAGCACGGCTCGGACAAGAGCCGGTAAACCCAACATTTCGGACAGTGTGTGCTCTGCTGGTCCTCAAGTCGAGTCGGGAAAAAATGGTCGGTATAATTATTAACGATACAGAAACACAGTGTTAACTTTGCCAAGAATTCGGAACAATCATGACGTAATCTACGGATTAAGACAAGGATAGTATATGACCGCTTATGAGCAAATTGCACACAATCGGGTGACCACCCTTTTGTGCACGATGAAGCGAACATGACGAAGACAATGAGCAAACACAACAGAACGCAACTCAACAAAACGGTGGTTGTGCCGATTTCACGATAGCGATATCTGAGTCAACAGAAAACAAAGGGACATTATTGCGCCACCACCTGCTCGGAGCAGGGTCTGTGTCTCGGGCTCCGTGCCACCATTCGTCACTGGATGGGCATTGGGACTACGCCCTGATTACGAAATGCAATTATTATGATTAGAGAGAAAGAAACAGACAGAGATGGGAGGGAGAGAGAGAGAATGAGGAGAGGAAGATAGAGAGAGAGGGGGAGGAGAGGAAGATAGAGAGAGAGAGAGAGAGAGAGAGAGAGAGAGAGAGAGAGAGAGAGAGAGGGGGGTAGAGAGAGAGAGAGATAGATAAAGAGAGAGAGAGACGGAGAGAGACAGAGAGAGAGAGGGAGAGAGAGAGAGAGAGAGAGAGAGAGGGAGAGAGATAGATAGAGAGAGAGAGAGACAGAGACAGAGAGAGGGAGAGGGAGAGAGAGGGGGGAGAGAGAGAGAGAGGGGAGAGAGAGACAGAGAGAGAGAGGAGAGAGAGAGAGAGAGAGAGAGAGAGAGAGAGAGAGAGAGAGAGAGAGAGAGAGAGGGAGAGAGAGAGAGAGAGAGAGAGGGAGAGAGATAGATAGAGAGAGAGAGAGACAGAGACAGAGAGAGGGAGAGGGAGAGAGAGGGGGAGAGAGAGAGAGAGGGGGAGAGAGAGAGAGAGAGGGGGGGAGAGATGGAGAGAGGGGGAGGGAGAGAGAGAGACAGAGTTGGGATGGAGGGAGAGAGGGAAAAATGGAGGGAGAGAAAGGGAGAGGGGAAAAGGGATGGGGAGAGAGAGGGAGGGAGAGATGGGAGACAGGGAGACAGGGAACAGGGAGAGAGGGGAAAAGGGAGGGAGAGAGGGAGAGACAGACATATAGAGATGGGAGAAAGGCCGAGGGAGAGAGGGAGGGAGAGAGACGGATAGATGGGAGGGAGGGGGAGAGGGAGGGGGAAAGAGAGAGAAAAGGAGAGATTGAGAGAGGTGAGGTAAGAAAGTCGATGGGAGAGAGAGGGAGAGAGATCGAGAGGGTGGGAGAGGGAGGGAGATGGAGGAGGGAGAGAGAGGGGGATAGGGAGAGAGAGAGAGAGAGAAAGGGGGGAGAGAGAGGAGGGAGAGGGTAGAGAGATAATGGAAGGAGGGAGAAGCAGGAGACAATATAGTACTCGACGCATGACGTGGCTTCGTTTCAAAATCAACACCCGAAGGAGTATATCATTATACACAGATATACCTTCCGAATACGTTCACATGAATACAAAAGACTTCGCTCTGGCGAGCCCGGAAACGATGACGTCATTTCCCCCCAAAAGGGGAACCTTATATTCATCCGCATCGCGTACCGTTGTATATCAGCGTCGGGCTATACCGTATTGCGTGTCCCCATGCAACATGATCAAAAACGGCCCATACAATCATTACAATACAATGACAGATATCATTAAGATGACTCTTATCACGGCTGTTTAAAGCATTTTATGATAATGGACAGGCTATAGTCATTCATGAGCAGGGTAGGCGTTAGTCGAATTAGTAGCAGTTGTAGTAGTACATGTAGAAGTATGGGCCGGTATAATCACACAGGTTAAATCTATGTCGATTGAATAACGCAAAAAGTCAATCATGTGCTTAGCAAATATCCCCGATTATAATAAAGCATTTGAAACCAGCCCACCTGATATGACGATTACACTTCAGTGACGGTCTGCACCGACTGCCTTTACGCCTTTAGTTTTAAGGTTAAATTTACAAAATGATCAATGATGATAGTTGCCATATAATCATTGCTTTGCCAGTATGGCCTTGAACAATCTGACCAGTATTACAAATATGCTTTTAAGATTCATTCATTTACATACTAGGCTACGCACATGGGGTAGAATGTGGGCGAGGCTATATGCAGCCTGCGATAAATACGGACAATTTTAGATCGTAAACAAGAGATTATTCTACGGACCCGCCCATTTGATCAACCCAAAACCTAGTTCTTACATTGGATGGAGGTTTGGTCGTCCGCTCATGAGTAGACCAGCAATGGTCTCCGTGCGGTATGTCACCGAGTTGCACGTCATGTCTCGCACACGGTTAGAATGGTAGACCGACATGTTTAATCAACCACCATTTGGACCAATATGGGTCGACATATCACCAGGGCTGAATTTCACAAAGCCTTACGAGGCATCGTAACTCAACTTACAAATACAATGGATAACCCATTGTAGTTGTGATAGACCGTATGGTTTCTGTGTATCGCTCATCGTCATGCAATGGATCGTAAGTTACGATGGGTTTAATTGAATTGACCACTGATGACGTAATTGATTAATTAGGACATATAAGAGAACAAAACGATGTAAATATGTTGCTAACTGTTTACCAACCCGTTGGACCTGTGGTAAAATGCACGATTGTAGTCAGCGGCCTAACGTTTCGATCCTAGGACTAGCGGGAATTTCATCAGTGGTTAAAGCGGACAAATAAGACAGTTTGCCTGGGGTTAGTCAAGTGGAATGAAAGCTACTCACAGTCAAGCAAATTAGATAATAACTATAAGACCATTATTAAGAGTTTAATTGTTAGATTGCGTTGGTATAAAATTAACCACACCCCCCCCCAAAAAAAAAAAAAAATGTGTTGAAATGGGGGCAAGTTGGGGAAACAGTGTTTCTTTTTTTACCGCATGCTCATAATTACTACATTTTTGTTAAAGGGCACTAGTCATCGTGTTTGGACACGAGACCAGGACCATCTACCGTATGACGCATTGAGCTTTAGCGGGTTGCATGATCACAGTGGATCACTGGATACGACCAAAATCAGCCTTTTCCTGGTGGGGGGAGAAGGGGAGGGGAGAGGAGGAGGAGGAGGGAGGGGGGTTCTGTTCTCCCTTCTAACGTGACTCGAGAGCCACCACATGCCGTCGGGTTCAGGATGCAATGTGTTAACAGTTTCATCAACGAGATCACCTCGTGCCCGTGAATCACGTATCCCTATATACGCGCCACGGAAACACGTGTAGTGCTATATCAACGTAGCCGGAAGTACCGTTTGAGCTCTAGTGCAACTTGACATGAATAGTGAGGAGGGCCCGGTGTTTCGAGCCTTGCAGAACCTTTTTCTCGAAGGCTGTATGAACATGAGAAAGCGTATTGGGAAGGAGTTATTGTAGTATTTTAACAGGGTCAACGTCATGGATTTAAAATGTTATCGTGGTCATTGACTAACCCAATATTCATAGGTCTGCCTGCCTGCCTGCCTCAATCCCTCCCTGCCTGCCTGCCTGCCTATCCCCTCCCTGCCTGCCTGCCTGCCTCAATCCCTCCCTGCCTGCCTGCCTGCCTATCCCCTCCCTGCCTGCCTGCCTGCCTCAATCCCTCCCTGCCTGCCTGCCTGCCTATCCCCTCCCTACCTGCCTGCCTGCCTGCCTCAATCCCTCCCTGCCTGCCTGCCTGCCTATCCCCTCCCTACCTGCCTGCCTGCCTGCCTCGATCCCTCCCTGCCTGCCTGCCTGCCTCCATCCCTCCCTCCCTCCCTGCCTGCCTGCCTGCCTGCCTGCCTCCCTCCCTCCCTCCCTTCCTGCCTCACTGCCTTCCTCCCCAGCAGGCTCCCTGCCTGCCTATACCTCCTTCCCTCCCTGCCTCCCTGCCTCCCTCCCTCCCTGCCTCACTGCCTTCCTCCCCTGCCTCCCTCTCTGCCTCCCTGCCTCCTTGCCTCCCTGCCTTCCTCCCCTGCCTCCCTGCCTGCCTGCCTCCCTCCCTGCCTGCCTGCCTCCCTCTCTGCCTCCCTGCCTCCCTGCCTCCCTGCCTCACTGCCTTCCTCCCCTGCCTCCCTGCCTGCCTGCCTCCCTCCCTCCCTGCCTACCTACCTCCCTCCCTCCCTCCCTGCCTCCCTGCCTCACTGCATCCCTCCCCCTGCATCCCTGCCTCCCTTCCTCCCTCTATCCCTGCCTACGGCTCCCCCTCCTTGCCTCCCTGCATCCCTGCCTCCCTGCCTCCCTACCTCCCCTCCTCCCTCTATCCCTGCCTACCTCCCCTCCTTACTTCCCTGCCTCCCTGCCCGCCACTCTGCCTGTCACCCCCAAAAGTCAACCCCTTTACACACAGACCACAAGCGGCTATCTTGAAAGTTACGACGAAAAAGGGTTAGCCTGGCCCTGTGCGGTCAACCAATGTCACGAAACCACTGGGGCGTAACCCGTAAGACAAGATTACGAAGTAAGCCACAGACAGACAGAAGCCCATCCGGTCATTTGCATATAACGGCAGGTGAGACGAAAAGAAAAAAAACCAACCAACGGACCCCGATCAAAGCACCACGGCGCCCTTACCATTAGGAAAACAAAGCCCTGCTCCGGAAGAGCGGAAGAGATGGATGCACACCGGTAATCCAAATAATAGTCGAGGGAATAAACACTGGCATGTCTGTGGATAGGCCCATCGCTTTCCTATACGGCACTTTCAATTAGTATTCTGAATAAACACAAAGCAGAATGCGTCAACCACAATAACATCCGCTGAATTAAAACGTCAGTCAATTTTTTTTTGGTGAGCAGGAAACTCACGCTGAACGGTTTCGAGATGTGATGGACTTTAACCAATATGAATAGTGCGTGCTCGTAATTTCATTCTGAAACTGCTTGACAACTACCCTGACATTCATATACGAGAACAGAATGGCACACTCTCAAAAGCTAAAAAACAATGAAACAGCCCACGGCCTCCAGTTTCATAATAATTCTGAATTTCCTTGGCCAAATTAATACAGCGCTTGAAAACATGAGACTAAAATAAAAGAGAAAACCCGAGAGACAGAGACAGAAAGACAGAACGAGACAGAGAAACGGAAAGAGACAGAGAAACGACGAGAGAGACAGACAGAAAGACAGAAAGAGAAAGAGACAGAGAGACCAGAGAGACATGCAGAGAGACAGAGAGACAGGGAAAGAGACAGAGAGACCAGAGAGACATGCAGAGAGACAGAGAGACCAGAGAGACATGCAGAGAGACAGAGAGACAGGGAAAGAGACAGAGCGACCAGAGAGACATGCAGAGAGACAGAGAGACCAGAGAGACATGCAGAGAGACAGAGAGACAGGGAAAGAGAAAGAGAGACCAGAGAGACATGCAGAGAGACAGAGAGACAGGGAAAGAGACAGAGAGACAGAGGATTGAGAGGAAGATAGATACATAGTAAGAAAGAGATATGAAGACGGATAGAAATAGAAAGAGAGAGGCAGAGACAGAGATAGAGAAGCAGAGAGACAGAGGGAGAGGGTGATATAGACACATATTCAGAACGAGACAGAGACGGAGAGATGCAGTGAGATACTGATACATTTGCATGTCTACGTACACAGTCTGTGTTTTAGTGTTTTGTCATCCAATTAGTTTGGAGGGCCCCCTGACAGAAACTGGTTTCTTTTGGGCAAACCTACAGGAGCTATACCCATTACTGTTAATTGGATGTTATTTTTCAGTTTTTGTTTTCATTATTTTTCAGGGTGTATTTGTTTTCCCTTGTTGTTTGTGTCTGTAGTGCTGTGACATGTAAAGTGTATATGCCGGAAAATGAAATGAATAAATTCATAACTACATAAGTATACTGCATATCATTATTGTTCAGCATCACTGTACAAGTTTACATGTTGAAAATGTATCATGTACAGACAGATACAGAGAAACACCGAGAAACAGGGACAAATGAGACAGAGACAGATAGACAGCGAGAAAGAAAGAGAAGGGAAATTAGAAGGAAGGGGAAGGGGAGGGTAACAGTATGAAGGGGGAAAGTGTGAGTAGAGAGAGAGAGAGAGAGAGAGAGAGAGGGGGGCTGGCAGACAGACAGCGTTTACAGACACTAACAAGCAGCATGCCTAGCTCGTCTACTGTCACCTTGAAATATAAACGTTGAAAAGACGAAACATCTCCCCCACCGTCCACATCACGACCGCGGCAACATACGTTCCAATTGACAGTCCGTTTACGGAAGTAATTCCCCCATTCTTGAGACCACGGTCGGGAACTGGTCATTGTACCGCCGATAAAGGCTCCCAAAATATACCTCCCCTCCCCTCAGTATCCCTCCTCCACGAGAAGACAGGCAGCCGAATGTATTCCCTTCGGACGGTGAGACGGAAGAGTCCACCCACGACACAAGAAAAAGAAAAAAGAAGACGACAAAAAAAAAAGGGAAAAAAAACACACACAATTCTTGAGTATTACATTTCGCCTATTCTCGCTCGTCAATGGAACCAATTTTTTATCGTTTTACTTCCACCGCTTTCTGTCATGCTCTCGCACTGTTTATTATAGACGACCGCCGTATCGCATTACCCCGCCGTGCTTTCGTGGATAATTCTCGAGGGATGGCGGAGGGGAGGAAGAGGAGGAGACGAGAGGAGAGGAAGAACCTCGGCTGACACTAGTTATCAATAGAGGCATCCAATGTCCCTCTTTTGTAATGTACGCGACTTCCGCTATAGTATCGATTCATCAAGCTACCCCCTCCCTCCCCCCTCCCTCTCTCTCCTTCTCGATCGATTGTAGTGGGCTTTTAATTTACAGTCAGGGCTGGACTCCACAGCTTCCCTAGCTCGACGAATCAGCTTCGCATCCCCCTCCCTCTCTCCCCACCCTCTATCTCCCTCTCTCCATCTCCCCTTACCTCTACCTCCATTTCTCTCTCTCTTTCCCTCCCCTCTTCCCCTGTCTCCCTCTCTGCCACTTCCTCTATCTCCCTCTCTCCCTCTTCCTCTATCTCCCTCTCTCCCTTTTCCTCAACCTCCCTCTCTCCATCTCTCCATCTCTCTCTCTCTCTCTCCCCTCTTCCTCTACCTCCCTCTCCCCTCTCTTTCCCTCCCCTCTCCCTCCCTTCCTCCCGCTCTTTCCATCCCCTCTTCCTCTATCTCCCTCTATCCCCCTCGTCCTATACCTCCCTTTCTCCCTCTCTCCCCCTCCCCTCTTCCTCTTTCTCCCTCTCCTCCCCTCCCCTCTTCCTCTTTCTCCCTCTCCTCCCCTCTCCTCCCTCCTCATATTCCCTGCCAGCGACCGAGGCGCGCTCGCAATGGCAATGTACTCGCCACCGGAAGAAAGAAACGGAAACACGGAACAAACCACCCGAAAACCCCCACAGTGGCCGACCGAACACAATGTCGTGCTGGAATTGCATCGTGCCGCGGGAGACCCTCGCCGTCCAGGAGTCGAAACCAAAATATGATATCGTAATGAGCGCGAGATACGAGCGAGCATGTCGGGTAAACTGAGCACGCGTGAGAGGAGAACAGATTCAGCACTCTGCCCCTCCCCCTACCTCCCCCCTCTCTCTCCCTCCCCCCTCTCTCCCCTCCCCCTCCCCCTCTCTCCCCCTCCCCTCCCCTCTTCCGGCGGATGTAGCTGAAATAAAGCGTGAACGAATTGGGTAAAAATATCACGGTCCTGTAAACAACCCGTCTATGAAACTCGCATTATTGCTTGCGCATGGATTGCACGGAGACAATAGCTGCGGCAAAATGCCACAATTTTTTTATTAGAATGAGAAATATATAGACAGCCAGTTCGTATCATTGTGTAGTGACGAGGTCATTACATAAACAACCAAAAAACTACTCAAAATGGGTAGTCCAAAATTTAAGAGAATTCAGAGAATTGAGGCAGAATTGAGAAAGATCAGGCTGAGTGATGTGCATTTTTTAGTGCTTTTAGTGAGATAAAATGTGACGGTTTGCTTGGTGGAAGTTTTGCGGTGACACCATGTAGCACATATCTTTTGAGACGGAGTGTGGCTCTGAAAAGAGCCGGTAACTCAACGTTTCTGGCAGTGCGTACTCTGCCCATCGTCAGGAGACTTCCCCCGTCTCATATGGGATGCGTTCCATGTATGGTGTCACCGCAAACCTTTCCCTTGCTTTTAGTTTTAGTAAGTAAACCGTTGGCAGCAATCCAGAAGTACTTCGAAACATGTTTCACGTACCTCCATCACTTGAAGGTACAATGACAGTCCCTCACCAGAATTTTCAAAACGAAAAAGTCCCCTCCCCCTAAAAAAAAAAAAACAGCAGCAGCAAATCCTAACGACTCTGTGTTTCTACGTTCACTGACAAGAATCGTCCCCTTTTAGACTTGAGCACAATTTAGACTGAATGATCTTATGATGACCTGACGAATGATGGTTCGATCTATCTCATCAAATAACAGATGACGCACTGAAAGAACCCCACCCAACCCCTTTACAAAACAAGATGGAGAAAACACACAAAATATGAAACAAACCAAAATCAGACGCACAAAAACCCACACAAGTCGGTTGATCGCTGATCAACTGAAAGTGCTTCGTAAACGAAAGTTGTCGCCTAATACCTCCTTGGTACGACCCTATAACGACCCACTCACTTGACACGACATTCCATTCCTGACACGACGAAGAATGGCCGAGTATAATATTATACACAGTCACTGTAGGGCCTATAAATCATACGCCCTCTATTTCATGAAACTTGGACTCTAGCGGTTCCGAATGATGTGTTTGTGTGTTGCACGAGAAAGAGAGATGAGAGGTAGAGAGAGAAGGGGGAGAAATAGGGAGAGACAGAGAGACAGACACATAGAGAGATACAGAGCGAGACAGAGAGAGAGGGGGAGAGAGACATACAGACACAGATAGAAAGACAGAGAGAGAGAGCGAGAGAGAGAGAGCGAGAGGGGGACATAGAGGAACCCATATAGGAACCCAACATGGCACGAACCATACGACTTTAGCAGTAATTCCCACTCAAAACCTGAGCTTGGTAGCAAACCGATACGCAGTAGCTCTAACCCTATCCTCTAAGCAATCTCTAACCACACGAAGCTGACGTGGATCACAAGTCATGATATGGGTCTATTACTCGATGACGTTTAGCACACGAAGCCGAGGGGCGGAACCCCACCGACCTTTGATACCGGCTCTGAGATTCGTGAGCCCTCTCCGATTGATGACAGCAAAGTTGCGATAAGCCGACAGAGGCACCCGGCATTTAAAAAACCCTAAAGCTTGTCCAGAAAGTTGGGGACAATCGAACCGATTACCGCTATATCAACAATACCCTCAATTCTATTTTGGGGGGTTTTCAACCAAGTGCCGTTTTCAGATTTTCTGTGATAAATAGCGATTACTCCCACAAAAACAAACATGTATCGTCATGAAGTTCCAACATCGTTATTCAATGACTATAATCGGATACATGGATTCAGTTGTTGTTATTTTATAAGATAGGTCACACTTCGAAATGTAAACGTACACACAAACGTTTACATAGTCGGTTCATGACTTCATGCGCACGTTTTAGATCCTGTTCAACCAATCTTGGTTTTCATTGGTTTGAATGTCAGCAGGGGAGGCACGTGTCTGTACAAGTTAACGTAGCCTCAAAGATGTATATACCATCTGCAATGTACATGTATATGAGCAAGTGTACATGCACGTGTACATTAATTTTATGTAGAGCTCTACCTGTCACGATGGTGTTATTACCACATGTTGTGTTACGAACCAAAGGCTCGAGTGTCGAATATAGACAGAGAAGTATACAGAGAGAGGGGGGATTGGAGAGAGAGAGAGAGAGAGAGAGAGAGAGAGAGGAAAACAGAGAGGGAGAGAGAAACAGAGGGAGAGAGGGAGAGAGAGAGAGGGGGGGGGTTGGAGAGAGAGGGGGAGAGAGAGGAGAGAGGGGAGAGTGTGGAGAGAGAGAGAGAGAGGGGGGGGGGTTGGAGAGAGAGGGGGGAGAGAGAGAGAGAGAGAGAGAGAGAGAGAGAGAGGGAAAAACAGAGAGGGAGAGAGAAACAGAGGGAGAGGAGTGGAGAGAGGAGAGAGAGAGGGGGTTGGAGAGAGAGGGGGAGAGAGAGGAGAGTGTGGAGAGAGAGAGAGAGGGAGAGAGAGAGAGAGAGAGAGAGAGAGAGAGAGAGAGAGAGAGAGAGTGGAGAGAGGAGAGAGGGGGTTGGAGAGAGAGGGGGAGAGAGAGGAGAGTGTGGAGAGAGAGAGAGAGAGAGAGAGGAAAGAGAGGAAGAGAGACAGAGTATGAGAGAGAGGAGAGAGGGGAGGGAGAGAGAGTATGAGAGGAGATAAAGGAGGAGAGAGGGGAGGGAGAGAGAGTATGAGAGAGGAGATAAAGGAGGGAGAGAGGGGAGGGAGAGAGGGAAGGAGTTAGAGAGAGATGAGAGAGGGGAAGAGAGAGGGTGAGAGAGTGACAGAGTTGACAGAGAGAGAGAGATCCTAGCTAAATGTTATATGCTAATTACCAAACTACGTGCAGGGCGCAGTCGCGAACATCTGCTCGGGAAAGAGATCTCTTCCTTGGTCGAACGAGATGACAGTTTGATTTCCATTTGTTTTTCTCCAGGCTTTACAAAATTGTTGGTTCATACCAACTCGTGACTGGAACTCTAAGGCTCTCGTTGTTTCTGCTCTGGTACTTGAGTTTCTGCTGAAAGGGGCGAGTGGAGTTGACACCCGAGTGGTGGAGAGGGGGCGTTGTGCATCTCCTCTCCAGACATTATACAACCACACCCCTGTCCCGCAACCTTCAGAAAAATCACCAATCCAGTTTGATTTTCTGAACTGCCATCGTCATTTATATTTACATAACTCCTCAGTAATTAAAGAGTTTATCATTGATGGAAGTGCCGAGTGGAACCAAGGAAGGGCGAGATAGTTTACACAGTCAATTGTAATACAATTAATGACAAGGTGACGGATGATGAGGATGACGCTGTGCCGAGATGCACCGCTTCCGTGGTCAAATCGTCTGCCAATTACCGTCCAACCTTTCAACCACCTCACTGAGTCCCTATAGCTGGAATTAGGATCGAAACGTCGGACCCTCAATGCGTCAGATCTTGCATAATGTTTGGCCACTCAAGATCGAGTCAACGTAAGGGAAGCACTTCACCAGATGTTTGTGTTCCAACCGAGGCAGGTCATTCCGTGCCCAAGTAACTTCGGTGCCAAGTTTTCACACCCATGTCACTTCGTACCCAAGTCACTCCGTAGGTTCGTACCCAAGTCACTTCGTACCCAAGTCACTTCGTACCCAAGTCACTTTGTACCCAAGTCAATTCGTACACAAGTCAATTCGTACCCAAGTCAATTCGTACCCAAGTCAATTCGTACCCAAGTCAATTCGTACCCAAGTCACTTCGTACCCAAGTCACTTCGTACCCAAGTCACTTCGTACCCAAGTCACTTCGTACCCAAGTCACTTCGTACCCAAGTCACTTCGTACCCAAGACACTTCGTACCCAAGTCACTTTGTACCCAAGTCAATTCGTACACAAGTCAATTCGTACACAAGTCAATTCGTACCCAAGTCAATTCGTACCCAAGTCAATTCGTACCCAAGTCAATTCGTACCCAAGTCAATTCGTACCCAAGTCAATTCGTACCCAAGTCAATTCGTACCCAAGTCACTTCGTACCCAAGTCACTTCGTACCCAAGTCACTTCGCACCCAAGTCACTTTGTGATGTGCCGGCACAATCGGACAGATTTCTGAACTGCCACAGAAGTTGTAGTTAGTGCCACGAAAGCTTATGCACTACGGTAAACTTTAGTTTAGGTAAGAAGAAAGGTGTGTGGTTATTACCTTGTAGAAATGTAATTTCGGTCGTGAGGTGCGTGACCGGTGCGTGTAGCAGCGACTCCAGCACCAGGATCAGGTCGCTGTTCTCGCGGTCCGTGGTCGGGCCCAGCTCTCGCGTGTGCCGGTCGTAGACGGCCACGGCGGCGAAGAGCCCTGCCTGGAGCTCGGCCCTGGTCTCCGGGCAGGTCACCACGCAGTCCACGGACAGGGCGCCCTTGGAGCGGCGGCGGAGTAGCCGGGGGCAGTGGACGTTGTGCGCCCCGGCGATGTGTCCCTCGTTGTACTGCATGAAGGGCCGCGAGTCCACGAGCAGCACGCGCCCGCCGCCACCCGAGCCGCCGGCCCCGGGCTCGCCGGCCAGTAGACGGCCTCGCAGCTCGTCGGTGGAGATCGGTCGGACATGCACGGACACCGTCATCGCTCTATCTGTCCTTCTCCTGTCTGTCTGTCTATCGATCAATCTATCTATCTCCGCACAGTCTCTACGACTCTATGATCCGGCCGACGATTCCAGAGGTGTTATTCACGATGGCTGGTGCTGTCGGGTAGTCGTGTAGTTCACTTCTAAGGCTGAATACCACAGAGCGAGGAAAATGCTCTATGGCTGAACGATCTGCTTGCTACGATCACACACGTACAGTACATGTATACACATGCACTGTAAACACATGCATCCCAGTCTACGGCAGTGTTGCGATCGAGTGGCACGAGCAAGAGTGGACTGACGTGCGTTTGTGCACACGCAGCCGCATGAATGACTGAACTAGCCCAACCGCAAGGGCTATACACTTTGTCGATTTTCTTCTCTTGTTTTTTTTTGGCGCGAATCACTTCGCCGTGTCAACCGGACGACCAAATTAGGAGTATGACGACGGGTGGGAGAAACTAGCGACTGTGGGTCACGCTCCCTGCGTTTATACCGCGGTGCGTAGTAGTAGTACCGTTGGCATTGGCCAATGCGTGTTTGCCCTTTCCCTCTCATTCATAAAAAAGAGGACCGAGGCACTACCCAATTCCTCGCCATCCGCCCTCGCAAAGCAGTTCCGGAACACAATTGATTTATCACAGACTAACCCTTTATAAAGCAAAAACAGCAAGGGAATAAGAGTACGGTGTTATTGTCATCTGTGATTACCCTACAGTGAATATATCCTACCGAATGTGATCGTAAAGACGGGATGTTCTATTGGAAAAGCATAATTTATGATAATGATATGACCAATAGTAGCGGAAGCGTGACCGGCCGTATCCATCCGCCCAATGACTCACGCCCTCCACGTCACGATTTGAGGGATTTCCCCATTGAGCGCGGGCTGAGTCCCTCCAACCCACCAAACTGATCCTGGCCCTAAATTTGGGCCTGAATTTCGGCTGGCCGGAATTTCAGTGCTCGGAAACTGCTACGGTGTCCCATGACTGACACAATATATTTGAATTGTGTTTTTGCTTATTTAAAAATAACAATAAGAACAAGACTTGCTTGAAACGTTAAGATAGCATTATATAACACATATACAACTGAAATGTATCATTATTTTTTTCAAAATAACTTAATTTTTGATACAAAAGTGAATCTACTGCAATTTACTTGGAGTGAAACTTATCTGGAAAACTAAAAATTTGGAAAAGTAACTGTACCCTCGGCATTTGACTAAAATCTATTAAATTAGGTATCATCTGAAAGAGTACGAAATTCTACATAGGGTATTGCTTACCCTGACATTCATACTCCAGCCAATCTTCCAGCCTGACAAATTTAACATTGACCAAAATACACTTTCGGTCAAAAACTCATTATACGCTTCCAGTCATTTTCTTGACAACTCAAAATACTCCTCATTTGGAAAAGTAACTGTACCCTCGGCATTTGACTAAAATCTATTAAATTAGGTATCATCTGAAAGAGTATGAAATTCTACAGAGGCTATTGCTTACCCCGACGTTCATACTCCAGCCAATCTTCCAGCCTGACAAATTTAACATTGACCAAAATTCACTTTCGGTCAAAAACTCATTATACGATTCTAATCATTTTCTTGACAACCCCAATTACTCCTCATTTGGAAAAGTAACTGTACCCTCGGCATTTGACTAAAATCTATTAAATTAGGTATCACCTGAAAGAGTACGAAATTCTACAGACGGTATTGCTTACCCCGACGTTCATACTCCAGCCAATCTTCCAGCCTGACAAATTTAATATTGACCAAAATTCACTTTCGGTCAAAAACTCATTATACGCTACAGGTCATTTTCTTGACAACTCAAAATACTCCTCATTTAGAAAAGTAACTGTACCCTCGGCATTTGACTAAAATCTATTAAATTAGGTATCATCTGAAAGAGTACGAAATTCTACAGACGGTATTGCTTACCCCGACGTTCATACTCCAGCCAATCTTCCAGCCTGACAAATGTAACATTGACCAAAATCCACTTTCGGTCAAAAACTCATTATACGATTCTAATCATTTTCTTGACAACCCCAATTACTCCTCATTTGGAAAAGTAACTGTACCCTCGGCATTTGACTAAAATCTATTAAATTAGGTATCACCTGAAAGAGTACAAAATTCTACAGACGGTATTGCTTACCCCGACGTTCACACTCGAGCCAATCTTCCAGCCTGACAAATTTAACATTGACCAAAATACACTTTCGGTCAAAAACTCATTATACGCTTCCAGTCATTTTCTTGACAACTCAAAATACTCCTCATTTGGTAAAGTAACTGTACCCTCGGCATTCAAATAAAATCTATTAAATTAGGTATCATCCGAAAGAGTACGAAATTCTACAGAGGCTATTGCTTACCCCGACGTTCACACTCGAGCCAATCTTCCAGCCTGACAAATTTAACATTGACCAAAATACACTTTCGGTCAAAAACTCATTATACGCTACAGGTCATTTTCTTGACAACTCAAAATACTCCTCATTTGGAAAAGTAACTGTACCCTCGGCATTTGACTAAAATCTATTAAATTAGGTATCACCTGAAAGAGTACGAAATTCTACAGAGGCTATTGCTTACCCCGACGTTCACACTTGAGCAAATCTTCCAGCCTGACAAATTTAACATTGACCAAAATACCCTTTCGGTCAAAAACTCATTATACGATTCTAATCATTTTCTTGACAACCCCAATTACTCCTCATTTGGAAAAGTAACTGTACCCTCGGCATTTGACTAAAATCTATTAAATTAGGTATCACCTGAAAGAGTACAAAATTCTACAGACGGTATTGCTTACCCCGACGTTCACACTTGAGCCAATCTTCCAGCCTGACAAATTTAACATTGACCAAAATACACTTTCGGTCAAAAACTCATTATACGCTTCCAGTCATTTTCTTGACAACTCAAAATACTCCTCATTTGGAAAAGTAACTGTACCCTCGGCATTTGACTAAAATCTATTAAATTAGGTATCATCTGAAAGAGTATGAAATTCTACAGAGGCTATCGCTTACCCCGACGTTCATACTCCAGCCAATCTTCCAGCCTGACAAATTTAACATTGACCAAAATCCACTTTCGGTCAAAAACTCATTATACGATTCTAATCATTTTCTTGACAACCCCAATTACTCCTCATTTGGAAAAGTAACTGTACCCTCGGCATTTGACTAAAATCTATTAAATTAGGTATCACCTGAAAGAGTACAAAATTCTACAAACGGTATTGCTTACCCCGACGTTCACACTCGAGCCAATCTTCCAGCCTGACAAATTTAACATTGACCAAAATACACTTTCGGTCAAAAAGTCATTATACGCTTCCAGTCATTTTCTTGACAACTCAAAATACTCCTCATTTGGAAAAGTAACTGTACCCTCGGCATTCAAATAAAATCTATTAAATTGGGTATCATCCGAAAGAGTACAAAATTCTACAGAGGCTATTGCTTACCCCGACGTTCATACTCCAGCCAATCTTCCAGCCTGAAAAATTTAACAATGACCAAAATACACTTTCGGTCAAAAACTCATTATACGCTTCTGGTCATTTTCTTGACAACTCAAAATACTCCTCATTTGGAAAAGTAACTGTACCCTCGGCATTTGACTAAAATCTATTAAATTAGGTATCACCTGAAAGAGTACAAAATTCTACAGAGGCTATTGCTTACCCCGACGTTCATACTCCAGCCAATCTTCCAGCCTGACAAATTTAACATTGACCAAAATACACTTTCGGTCAAAAACTCATTATACGCTTCCAGTCATTTTCTTGACAACTCAAAATACTCCTCATTTGGAAA
>OX465112.1:19389540-19450315 GCA_949987565.1 Luidia sarsii
AAGGTCTGGCCAAACTTCAAGTGGGGTCACGCTGTATCGGAATCGCCACGCTATCTGGCCGCTAACCCAAAGGCCACATTTAATCAGACACAAACATCGGACCGCCGTGCAAACAGCAAACCCGCACCAGCGCCAACAGCATCGCTTGTCGGGGAGAGAACCAATAAAATAGAGAGCAAAGTCATGTGTAGCTCTGTACATCAATCCAAATTCAGTGTGTTCTGGGTTTTCTATGGGTCTCTGCAGTGAATATCAGCGACAAGGCCATGTTCTGCTGTCAACTAGGGATCAGATGTGTACAGACATTATTGTGTGGAGGGGGTTGGCGAGTTGGCATAACCCACCTCTGGCACACGAGGGCGCACTTCGACAACAGAAAGGACTTGCATTGAGGCAACTTGTCCTTACCTCAAACCTGTGCTCAACGCTGCCCCCACAATTGGCAAGCTTTTTTTCATATAGTCGAGTCAGTAACTGGCCTTCTTGTTTGACCTTTAGGAATATGGTGGGCCTGACGTTTCGATCCTAGCAGGACCTTTCTCAAAGGCCTTTGAGAAAGGTCCTGCTAGGATCGTAACGTCAGGCCCACTAAATTTTGAGATTTGCATTTTGGTAATTTTAGTCAGTAAGCAGTTTGCAACATTTTTGTATATCACTTTAGAATTATGTTTATAAAACTGAGGGCGCTGAAGTGATTTTTTTTCCAAAAGTCGTTTTTAAAACGACCGTTGGATGTTCATTCAAAATTACACTTTTCATGAAAATGGCAGCACTCCAAACGCTAAAAGTTCACAGCATGTCTGATACTGGTATTTACTTCCACTTGAGTAAGTTACTTGAACCAAATTCAGGTTCAGGTCAGGTCAAAATTTGGATTGGTGCAAATGCTGCTGACAATCAGTACCAGCAATTCTGGGTACTTTTGACTGATCACCAAGGCGCCCCATGGCTCTGACTGCCGTACAAACTCCAATATCAGCGGAAACATTGTGAACATTGTATCCGTAAAAAAGTCATTCGACAAAAATAATTCGGAGAAGCCACGCCCCCGTGGAAGTTCTCCTCTGCGACGTTTATGGTATACACGTACACTGTTAGTGTACGTTTTTCAAGAGAACCGATTTACGGAGTAAATATTGACAAATTCGTTGACATGCCTGCAAGATTCGTTGTTGAAGATGCAGCAATGGAATACACGTGTATTTATTTTCTGATTTGTGAATAAGCCGCATTTGGACGTCAAAAATCACGCTGACACGACCGAAATAATACCAATGCCGTCAGGGCGTGCATGTATAGTGTCGAGGCTAGCTTTCACGGTAACCGAAATTGGGAGATCGTGTTTGGTTTGGCAACGCGTTCCCTGTCGGTTGCCATCGGAAAACTATTTTCACAACTCTACCCTTTAATTGGTATAGACTGAGAGTTGATCGGATTCCGAAGAAAGAGCTTGTGGGAAAAAAAACAGCAACTTGTTCACATTTTCTCGCGGAGAAAAAAGACAGGCGCCGCGCTGAAAAAAGCGCATTAAGCACTGAACGCGTCAGGGAACTACGACGACCTTCGAGGGGGAGATAGAAACAAATCTACGTTCATCCCATGACGTAGACAATAGTTGTTACTGTTTAGGCTAGTATGGGCATCAGTGATCGTAATTAAATGCCATGAAAATAATTCCTCGAGATGAGAAAACAAAAGTTAATGACTGACGTAAACTGGAAATAGTAACATATAACTTACTCAGAAATCTGTGAGTAATAACCATTGTCCATTGTACAATTGTATTCGTCTCGAAAATCGTCAAAAGCAAACCCTTTTCGTCCCTATTTGTGCATATTGATCCCAATACTTGGCAAGTACAACTATTAAACCAAACGTTTGTCGGTCCTCTATGCATCCAATCTACTAAGTAAAATCTAAAACCGAGATTTGTGACTTTCAGGGTGTATAGATTCAAATCATATTATAACTACAAATGACTGTACTTTTGGCAATTTCGTGTTTTTATTTGCCTACATGTTACGAAACAAACCGACACAGGCAGTCAATCTAAATAATTTGCGATTTCTTTACCTAAAATTAGATTTGATTTATCCTCGTCGCCAATGTTGTATTCGTGCTGAATCTGAGGACACAGGGAGATGAAGAGGACATGACTCACTGTACTATAGTGTAGCAGCTACGGACACGCATGAATTCTTTATTTAATACGCAACTCACTACAGTACTAATATCGCTCACGCATTTAGCAAGAAGTCAAATTCTGTTGCCTTTCATTTCAATCTAAATTATCTAAGAGTGTAACACGTGACCTGATTTGTAGCGATTGAAGATTAGGACAGATTTTGCCAAATATGAGTCAAGTTTGATCACAGCATCATTAGTATGCTTTTTCCTCCTGATTTCGGGAGCCAGTTTATGTCCGGAGCAATGCAACCAGTATGTGGTATATGGTTAGTGTTGCAGCTTTGGAGATATTGCACATCAATATCCCTATCTGCATTTGTTGGTGTTAGATGAAGTTCCTTTTGTCACTTCACTTCAAATGTTCATAGGCGGGTTTTTGTGATGATGCACATGATTATTCATAAAGCCACCATATCGATCATTATATTAGTCATACCTCACTATATTTTTTTCTCTGCAGGTCTGTCTCAATGTCCTGGATGTAGGACATACCCACCACCAGGACATGAATCACACGCGTTCATGCCTTTGCCAGCAGAATCAGACAGAGTCATGTTTCCACTTCCAGGTTTGTCAATCGTGTTGCCACTCAAAATTATAATGATCGGCATGTAGAAAAGGATTTTCGTTTATCCCCCCAATCTCCACGTAACAGTCTACACTAACGTGATGATTTGTCGCCTGGGCAAATACAGACGGCCACGGATAACGGATGTCGTTTCACAGTTCAAAGTCGAACTCCAGACCCGTGCCTTGCATTTTCAGAGCGTAGATCTCGTCGAAGAGGGCGCTCTGCGACACCGTGAAAGCGTCCTTCCAGTTGCCGACTTTGCCTGTCGGAAACAAGTCAACGTTGGTATTTAGACAACTGGGGAAAAAGTCAAGCACCGTTTACACCTTTCTTTCCACCCACAGTGCATGGGAAACTTACCACTGAAAACGATATAATGCGGAAAAACAACGACAGTGTGTTGTTTGTAAACACCCTCAGGTTGACGGGCTGTAGTTACATGTAATAAGCAACACCTAATGTATCACTAAGCGATAAATATGCATCGCCACTTGAACGAAACTGTGACCAATCGATAATTTAACACAAATCGACCATATTGTAATACGCAAAAATGTTGCAAACTGCTCACTGACTGAAATGACCAAAAAGCGAATAATTTATCAACAATTAGGAGGGCCATTCTGCCTTTGAGAAAGGTCCTGCCCGTATTGAAGCGTCAGCCCCTCCTAATATCTGACCCATGTTGTAGTACATTTTGTTTTCCAATGAAGTTACCAGTGGATAGTTTGCGCAACGCTGGTCTCTACGCTGGTTTGACATGAAAGCCAACAGCTTCCCTGTAAACGCACTGAAGCCAACGATATTCAAAGGGATGATAATTGGGACACTAGAGGGCGCACTCAAAGTCACCTTTTCTGAGGTAGGGTGTGACTCCCATGGCGTGCGTCATCTTTTTGCCTTCCTCTCCCAGCTCGTCGTCCAGCGTCTGATAGGTCTTCTGCATCCCGGCAAAGGTCACCCGCTCCACGATGCGATCGATGACGTCATCGGACAGCTCCTTGCCCACGTGACGGGCCAGTTTCACGATGGACCCCCTCAAGTCCTGAACACGAAAAGAAACGGTAAGAAAAGAGTGTTTGTTTTACCCTGAACGGCAGTGGTCAAGTCACGTTAGTAGAAATACACAGTGATGTTGCAAACCATTCGTTATAGGCGAATAGATGTGCAATGCCCGTGCATGAGCTGAGCTTCATGCCTTTTGGGCTAGGGTTCGCTATAGCACATTATTAAACAACAAAAACCTGCTTACTGGGCGCGAATCTAGTGCCTTGTGGAGACCTAAGATGACGACAATAGGCTGAATAGGTCTTCACAGGGAAATTGCAAAGGTGTACAGGTCTCCACAAGGTTTTCACGAAACTGATATTTTAAAACAACTCAAAAAAAGTGAAATTTATGATGGGTATGAATTCGTCGCAAATTGAAGTGTTATATATAAAGGACATACGGTCCAAATTTCTACCCAGGAAAGTGAATGTGGTTGAAATGGGAGCATTTTTAAAACATCGTTTCTCACTCGGTTGTATAGTGCACGAGAACAAAGCAATGTCTCCACAAGGATACAACAGTCGGTGTGTATTTTTTTCAAACTACTTTTGTTTGTGTAACCAGGCACCTAGGAGGCACTTTCTTGGCGCTTCCTAGGCCTTGGCAGAGGGGGAAATTTGAGAGAAAATTTGATTTCCAATATGTATCGAATTCACTTTCATATTCTATATGTACAATAGTGGTGTTTCGATAATTCAGACAAACCACTGATTAATCAATGAATGGGCATGGGAGACGGACTGACAAGTTCGATTTAAACTGCTTACTGAATGGAATGATCGAAAATATGAGCATTTAAGAGGGCCCGATTTGATTCAAATTTAGAATGATCTTTCCTCGTTCTTTTGTTATTCTCAATCGTCCAATCAACCTTCAGTGTGCCGCTGCAAATCTCTTGTTTAGATCTTTTTTAGAGGCAGAATGATTCTGCCTGTAATTTACCTTTAGCATAGCTGCGAACCATTCCTATTTTGGAGGAATCATTCCTCTTTTGGGGGGTAAAAATGTATCACATTTGCTCTAGACAACAGATTCTGATTTTTGGCTTGGAAATACACATGACTGTATTCCTTAACATTTAGTGGGCCTGACGTTTCGATCCTAGCAGGACCTTTCTCAAAGGCAGAGTGAAAAGGACAACACAGAAGGAAGGGGGAAGAGAGTGAATAGGACACGGTACATGTACACGGTACATGTACATGTATCTGTGTTGTCCTTGTCACTCTGCCTTTGAGAAAGGTCCTGCTAGGATCGAAACGTCAGGCCCACTAAATTTTAAGATTTGCATTTTGGTTATTTTAATCAGTAAGCAGTTTGCAACATTTTTGTATAAATTATCACCTTATGACTGTATTCCTATGTAGTTTTCTCTGTGGTTGCTCTTTGTTAGCAGAAGTATTCCTAATTCCCATTAATATAGGTTAGCAGCTATGCCTTTAGTCAGGTTTGAAAATGATGTCACCTTGGGAATGTACATAATCACGATTGGATTTCAAATTGGCTATCGGAAGAAGAAAGCTCTGTACATTGCACTGCCTTTAAGACGACTTGAAGAAAGACTAGATCCCGCGCGCTGTGGAGGAATGTCGAGTTGAATGGGCCGTGCGCCCGGTATTGATATTATTCATGCATATTCATGACGGAGCAGCCAATGAATGGCTTGGCGCCATCTGTGGAATGCTTTGACCGCTGTTTGTGAGCACGCAACGCTGGGCCTATCCACCCATATCACTAGACCACCGTCAGTCTCAGATCATGTGAGAAACTGCATTTTGATTGTCTTAATAACGCTAGTCTTTTCAACTTTTTCAGCCTTTTGATAAATGTTCCTGTTTGTTTTTCAAAACGTCAGACCCTCTAGCAATCGCTACACAAATGTATATCATTGGTCATTCAAGACAGTAATTCGTTTATTTCTTTGTAACTCTCTTTGCAACTAACGAAACAAAAATCATTCACTGGACTTCCCGCTTGAAAACAGTAGTCGAACGTTGCTAAGTCATAGTTTGCTTACATTGAATACTGTACTGCGGTTATGACCGCGGTGAAAATGTGAATTTGCTCACATCAGGTTAAAGTAAGATGAAAAGAAGTTGTGTTATCTGATTGTAAATATATTCCCTCAAGGCTTCTTATCACAGTTCAAAAACTGCTTAATATTTCTTTCCCTTTTTCCAAATTAAGAATATACCTAGCATCTTTCTCTAAATGTAAACAAAAATGCACAAGGGTTGCAAGGGAATTTGGAAACTGATGTTCGTTGTTGCAAATGTTGCAGTTCTGTTCAATCAAAAACCGTATGAATACTTTGAGGGAGACCGGGAAGGACATTATAATTCGATTTATTTTGATGTGTTGGATGCGTTAAAAAGAAATGTTACCTTAACCACTTCATACTGATTCAAGAGGTTTCATTTGCGCTCTTTAGGGTTAAGAGGTCGACAAAATCTTTAAAGGTGCTATATACGTTATTCACAGAATATGAAGACAAGGTATATATTGGTGCAGTAATTCATGCTGTGTTTGAATGATTTAACTATGCTCTATTCTGGTTTTAATGACATTTCATAGATGGTCAGTGGATGGTGAGATTGAAATAATATTCCTCTGTACAGTAAATGAACATGTTTCCTGTGTCATTCGTTTGTTTCAAGTACGTTAATAACTTATAGGCCCTATATATATTTTATTTACAATGTCACTTTTAGACCACCATAATCCACTTCTCTATAGTTGAATTAATCAATTTCACTTTAGAAATCACGATGGTCAATTTTGTATTTGAAACTTAATTCCCACTGGTTTGTAGTTGACATACTGCAGATAGCGGTTTTTGTACTTATATAATTATATATTATATTGTATATATTGTTTGTACTTATACATTTTCTTTTAACTTTCAATACGATGCTTTATATATTAGTTCCAAGTTTTTTAAGTAAGAAGGACGTGTTGGTGTAGCGGATACACTCTCTGAATTCTAACTTGGTGACCCGAGTTCGAGTCCTGGCGATGTCAGGGCCCTTGTTCGAGTTAAAAATTTAATATATAAGGGCTTTTATTTATTTTTTCGACATCTAACCTGTTTTGGAAAAGGGTAAAATTTCATTTTATTTTATCTAGTGGGGTAGAGGGTACGCCACAGGTTTGTGGGGAGGAGGGGGTTTGTGGGGAGGAGGGGGTTTGTGGGGTGGAGGGGGTTTGTGGGGAGGAGGGGGTTTGTGGGGTGGAGGGGGTTTGTGGGGAGGAGGGGGTTTGTGGGGAGGAGGGGGTTTGTGGGGAGGAGGGGGTTTGTGGGGAGGAGGGGGTTTGTGGGGTGGGGGGGGTTTGTGGGGTGGAGGGGGTTTGTGGGGAGGAGGGGGTTTGTGGGGTGGAGGGGGTTTGTGGGGTGGAGGGGGTTTGTGGGGAGGAGGGGGTTTGTGGGGTGGAGGGGGTTTGTGGGGAGGAGGGGGTTTGTGGGGAGGAGGGGGTTTGTGGGGAGGAGGGGGTTTGTGGGGAGGAGGGGGTTTGTGGGGTGGAGGGGGTTTGTGGGGTGGAGGGGGTTTGTGGGGAGGAGGGGGTTTGTGGGGTGGAGGGGGTTTGTGGGGTGGAGGGGGTTTGTGGGGTGGAGGGGGTTTGTGGGGAGGAGGGGGTTTGTGGGGTGGAGGGGGTTTGTGGGGTGGAGGGGGTTTGTGGGGAGGAGGGGGTTTGTGGGGTGGAGGGGGTTTGTGGGGAGGAGGGGGTTTGTGGGGAGGAGGGGGTTTGTGGGGAGGAGGGGGTTTGTGGGGTGGAGGGGGTTTGTGGGGAGGAGGGGGTTTGTGGGGTGGAGGGGGTTTGTGGGGAGGAGGGGGTTTGTGGGGAGGAGGGGGTTTGTGGGGAGGAGGGGGTTTGTGGGGAGGAGGGGGTTTGTGGGGAGGAGGGGGTTTGTGGGGAGGAGGGGGTTTGTGGGGTGGAGGGGGTTTGTGGGGAGGAGGGGGTTTGTGGGGAGGAGGGGGTTTGTGGGGAGGAGGGGGTTTGTGGGGTGGAGGGGGTTTGTGGGGTGGAGGGGGTTTGTGGGGAGGAGGGGGTTTGTGGGGAGGAGGGGGTTTGTGGGGAGGAGGGGGTTTGTGGGGAGGAGGGGGTTTGTGGGGAGGAGGGGGTTTGTGGGGTGGAGGGGGTTTGTGGGGTGGAGGGGGTTTGTGGGGAGGAGGGGGTTTGTGGGGAGGAGGGGGTTTGTGGGGAGGAGGGGGTTTGTGGGGAGGAGGGGGTTTGTGGGGTGGAGGGGGTTTGTGGGGAGGAGGGGGTTTGTGGGGAGGAGGGGGTTTGTGGGGAGGAGGGGGTTTGTGGGGAGGAGGGGGTTTGTGGGGAGGAGGGGGTTTGTGGGGTGGAGGGGGTTTGTGGGGAGGAGGGGGTTTGTGGGGAGGAGGGGGTTTGTGGGGAGGAGGGGGTTTGTGGGGTGGAGGGGGTTTGTGGGGAGGAGGGGGTTTGTGGGGAGGAGGGGGTTTGTGGGGTGGAGGGGGTTTGTGGGGAGGAGGGGGTTTGTGGGGAGGAGGGGGTTTGTGGGGTGGAGGGGGTTTGTGGGGTGGAGGGGGTTTGTGGGGAGGAGGGGGTTTGTGGGGAGGAGGGGGTTTGTGGGGTGGAGGGGGTTTGTGGGGTGGAGGGGGTTTGTGGGGTGGAGGGGGTTTGTGGGGAGGAGGGGGTTTGTGGGGAGGAGGGGGTTTGTGGGGTGGAGGGGGTTTGTGGGGTGGAGGGGGTTTGTGGGGAGGAGGGGGTTTGTGGGGAGGAGGGGGTTTGTGGGGAGGAGGGGGTTTGTGGGGAGGAGGGGGTTTGTGGGGAGGAGGGGGTTTGTGGGGAGGAGGGGGTTTGTGGGGTGGAGGGGGTTTGTGGGGAGGAGGGGGTTTGTGGGGAGGAGGGGGTTTGTGGGGAGGAGGGGGTTTGTGGGGAGGAGGGGGTTTGTGGGGAGGAGGGGGTTTGTGGGGAGGAGGGGGTTTGTGGGGAGGAGGGGGTTTGTGGGGAGGAGGGGGTTTGTGGGGTGGAGGGGGTTTGTGGGGAGGAGGGGGTTTGTGGGGTGGAGGGGGTTTGTGGGGTGGAGGGGGTTTGTGGGGAGGAGGGGGTTTGTGGGGTGGAGGGGGTTTGTGGGGAGGAGGGGGTTTGTGGGGAGGAGGGGGTTTGTGGGGTGGAGGGGGTTTGTGGGGTGGAGGGGGTTTGTGGGGTGGAGGGGGTTTGTGGGGAGGAGGGGGTTTGTGGGGAGGAGGGGGTTTGTGGGGTGGAGGGGGTTTGTGGGGTGGAGGGGGTTTGTGGGGTGGAGGGGGTTTGTGGGGAGGAGGGGGTTTGTGGGGAGGAGGGGGTTTGTGGGGTGGAGGGGGTTTGTGGGGTGGAGGGGGTTTGTGGGGTGGAGGGGGTTTGTGGGGTGGAGGGGGTTTGTGGGGAGGAGGGGGTTTGTGGGGAGGACAGAAGGAACTGGGGAGGACCTGCATCCACCCGGGATCGAACCCTCGGCCTTGCGCATCCCAGACGAGCCACTGTACCTCTAGCCTCATGAGTCCCCCCACCCACCCCTAAAATTCCTATATATTTAAACCTTCGGTTACCTTAATAGAATTAAAAAACAAGAAATTCAAGACTCTGCTTCCCTGGGGATCGAACCTGCAACCTTGAGGTTACAGAGCCTGGCACATCACGACACGCCATGAGCACCAGTTGATTTTTCGCTCAAATTTTAGATACTTAAAGGTTGGGTTTGTACTTAGTAATTTGAAGAAGAAAATGTACTGTTGCATCCCTGGGGATCGAACCTGCAACCTTGAGGTTACAGAGCCTGAGACATCACGACACGCCATGCGCACCAGTTGATTTTTCGCTCAAATTTTAGATACTTAAAGGTTGGGTTTGTACTTAGTAATTTGAAGAAGAAAATGTACTGTTGCATCCCTGGGGATCGAACCTGCAACCTTGAGGTTACAGAGCCTGAGACATCACGACACGCCATGCGCACCAGTTGAATTTTGGTCGAAATTTCAGATACTTATAGGTTGGGTTTGTACTTGGTAATTTGAAGAAGAAAAATGTGCTGTTACATCCCTGGGGATCGAACGTGCAACCTTGAGGTTACAGACCCTGGGACACCCACGACACGCCATGCGCACCAGTTGAATTTTGGTCAAAATTTCAGATACTTATAGGTTGGGTTTGTACTTGGTAATTTGAAGAAGAAAAAATGTGCTGTTACATCCCTGGGGATCGAACCTGCAACCTTGAGGTTACAGAGCCTGGGACACCCACGACACGCCATGCGCACCAGTTGAAATTTGGTCGAAATTTCAGATACTTATAGGTTGGGTTTGTACTTTTTAATTTGAAGAAGACAAATGTACTGTTTTTAATCGTTTACACACATTTTCACATACCACAGGCAAAATGATTACAACAGGTTGGTTGTGACCGTGTAGCTTGTGGAGCCAATATACATTTCATTTTTGTTTTGGCAACACATAAAACCACAATAAATCAGATAAAATACCAACATAAATTACATACAATATAAGATACAAACATGTCAAGGATAGCTTATTTTCATCAAGCTCGCTAGAATAGACATTATTATGTACAACAAACATGACCTTGACCATCACCATCACCATTTCGATCTTACCAATGTTGTGTAGGGGCTTTAACGGGGAAAGTTGATGCACAAAACAACGCGGAAATGAATGGTCAAAAAAACGCACACTTTTACAACCAGAAGAGTCAAACGTGTATCATGTCTGCACAAACGTTGGAGCTGGATTAACGATCTTCAAACTGATATTTGAACATTGAAGATGTTATTAGCAGTTTTCGACTTATAATTTTTTGAAAATATGAACTTCCGTTTTCAACCGGAAGTAACAGTCAAATGAGGTCATGTTGTGCATGACATTAATATAGACAATCAGAAAAAGTTTCATGTTGTCAAAGAACTTTTTATGTTACGTTTCTGCTTCAAGAGGTATGCATTTTCTAATTATTAAACGTTTAAATATATTTAAAGTTACGACGTCATCCATGACGTCATCATTCCCAAAAGATTCGGAAGAAAGGATTGCAAGGAAGAAAAATGCAATAAAAGAGGAATTTTTCGAGATCTCTCTTTCAAGAAACTTGCATATGATATCTATAAAGAAAATGTAATGTGGCATTCGCCTTTCTAAGCACAGATTGAGCAATGAACTCCCCAATTAGACCCTGATCAAGAGTATCACCCAAATATTACACTGAATTTAAATTAAATTCTCACATCACAAAATACTTGTTTGTCCTTGTCACTCTGCCTTTGAGAAAGGTCCTGCTAAGATCGAAACGTCCGGCCCACTAAATTTTAACATCGCAAAATACCATAACATTTTCGACCCGACTCAATTTAACCTTAGCCTCAAATTAGATAACTTCCGTTTTTTCCTAGATGTAACGAGAATTCGACATAATTGATAAATACATTAAAAGTGTACTCTAAATCTTGTAAACTGATCTTCTACAAATGATCACACATGTACAGTTATCAGCACTAAAGTTCTTTGTCTTGAATTGAAAGCAGACAACTAGTTTCCAAAGGCATTAACATAATGAATGCTGAGGGTAAGTAAATAAAAAAAAAATGTTGCAAACTGCTCACTTACTAAAATGACTTGCAATACATTAATCTCAAAAGTTAGAGGGCCTGACGTTTCGATCCTAGCGGGACCTTTCTCAAAGGCAAAGTGACAAGGACATACACACAGTCAGGGGAAGGAAAGCCCTGACACACATGACAGAGGAAGGACAAAAGGGAAGGGAGTGGGATGCAGAGGGGGAGTGGGATGGCTTAATGAATGGTCCTATGTGTAGTATTATTGGATAACAATGTCTTCATGCGTAGAGTCTTTGAGTGTGTTATAAGCATTATAATTAGGATAATGTTAGGCGCTCACAAATTATGTCTTTGATTTCATGGCAGTATTTTCAAAGTCAAATAACAGAAGAAAAAACATTAGAAGGCACCCATATTGAATTGAACTATAAACTATAAAGTAAAACTGAAAACTGTACATTGAAGTCTATTGCATCTTAGTTGTAGCCACTGAAATGCTTCATATAATTATTGGAAAAAACTTGGTTGAGGAATGGAAGAAAGACTATGAGATTCAATCTCATTACCGGTATACAAATATCAAAACTTAAGGTTGCTTTTGAATAGAAGCATCCTGCTAGCATGTTTGAAATCTCAGAGTTGTTGGTACAACTGCTTCCCAAGGGGAGCAAATTCTCTTAGAAGGTGCAAAGAAAGCAGGGGTTTTCCGAACGAGTCAAAAAAGGGCTTGTGACTCAAGCAACCATTTAGTCGGGTGCCTGGCTTCCTTGTTGTTTGACCAAGTGCTTGACATCATTTTGATCGCTGGAGGTGTCGGTGGTGTTACCAGTCTGCCATTGGTTGGCGCCGTATTCTTGGTGCAGTGGTTTCTAGGGAGTCTATCTCACAGGCAGCATTGGACAGGGGTACAAACATGCAACCCTCCGTTCTTAGCAAAGAAGTCTCACTGTCTTAATGATGAAACTGGTATGTCTCTAGTATGAAGACTTGCCCGAGACTCATCGAGGGACAGACAGTGAGCCTGTAAGGTCCTTTGTTCCTGATGGAGAGAATCTTCTTCTCCTGCTCCGGGCAGAACAAGACAAGGAGCAGCAGGGTCTTGCCTGAGCTGGTGAAGTCTATTCCGATCATGTCACGACCCGACAGCCTGGAGAAAAAGAGACAGAGATAGTGAGACAGAGATAGAGAGAAATGGCTCGAAAGAAGGAGAGAGAAACGGCAAGAGAGACAGGGAGAGAGATGGTAAGAGATAGAAAGAGAGTGAGATACAGATAGAGAAAGAGCAAGAGATAGAGAAAAAAGAGGGAGAGGGTGACAGGGAAATGACAGAGAAGGGGAGACAGTGCTGGGTGCAAAACGAACGAGGGACAGACAGAACGAGGAACAGAGCAAGAGCCAGAGGAATTAGGGACAGCGAGATAGAGAGAGACAGAGCAGCAGACAGAGAAATGAGGGACAGACAGACAGGGAGAGAAAGAGCAGGAGCAAGAGGAATGAGGGACAGAGAGACTGGAAGAGACAAAGACAGAGAGAGACAGAGAGGGAGGAAGATAAAGATGGTGGGAGAGAGACAAGGGGAAAAACGAGAGAGAAACAGACAGATAGGCGAGATTGTGAAAAACATAAAGATGGAGGAAGGAAAAAGGAAGATGAGAAACAATGGTGAAACAGACACCGAGAGAGGGATGGGCCAGGTTGGCTAGAAGCTTGGTGTACCAATACATCGTGTGTATTCTAGGTAGCACCGTCGATTATATCTCACCTCAATTCAATTGTGACTAGTTATTCCCCTCAATCTGTGAGATCAGCCACTAATCTTCCTCACTGCCTTCAAGCAGCCTTCGTGTGATGAGTGTCTGGCACTGGAAGTGGTACAGCCTGCATGTCAAGAGCAATGCTTTCCCCTTGACTTCATATTCCACCTTGATTTCTTCTTGCAAGTAGCGCTGATACATGCAAGTTCAATCTCAGGCCGATCACAGTGTCCTCTTTGGCAGCTCATTGCTGCACTCCTCAATGTTTGCATCTGAGAAAAAAAAGGAGAGATAAGTAGGGAGATTTTTTTCCAGAAGCAATTGATTCAATCATTTATTGCTGTATATCTCCAGGGATCACACCCCTGCTTTCATTTACAGTGGATCACACAAAGTGGATGCAGCGTTTTCAATTCAAGTCAAACAAACAAAGGAAAATCTGACTTGGAACTTTTGAACAAATTATAATAATTATTTGCAAAGAAAACTTAAACTGGACAGTCAGGGATTCAAACCCGAGACATGTGGTTTTGCGTAACAGCACTCTTACCATCTGAGCAGTCAATAGTCAACTTCTGCCTATTCTTTACTGGTGTGTGGCACCAGTCAGTTGTATTAAACCATTGATAAATAATTACTCTAATAATAATTAATTTCCAGGGATTACACCCCTGCTTTAATTTTTTTCACAAATAATGTTCAATGTAATGTCTAATGCCAATGTGGGTTTAGGACTCAGGCAGTGAGGCCAGAATATAGTGAAAGTAACTTCTGTAACTTCTGTAGTGTATCTACTGTAGACTGTAGGCCTAGGTGAAATTCAAATTCCATACAGAAGTCAGAAGAGCTGAGTTCCACTGGAAGATGGAAACATTTGCATGCCTAGTAAGTAGTACTACTACAGTGCTAGTTCAAACTACTTAGCCTAGGCCTAGCCCTGGGCCTGATGTAACCTACCTTATCTCAAGTTACTGACTGTCATACTGTATCCGTTCTGTTGTGACTTGTGTTGACACGCCGATGTTTTCCTCCGCTTTTCTGGCAATTTCAGCTTCAGCCGATTCTTAAATATGTTTCCTTCTACAGGCACATTTGAGAAATTTTGTCCAGCTCTTCTCGGAAAAAGACACAAATTTCTCCATTCGAAAGAGGCATTTGTGACGATAAATTCTTTTTTGGGCTCGTAAGTCCTATCGCTGTCGTCGGACAAACTCCTGGCGGCCGCCATCTTTATGAACTAGCGGTGCCGACACTCTTACGTACGCTTTCCCCTATTGGTCTATTTTACGATGACGTATCGCGCCATAAGAGCCTCAGTGAGTGGTCGTTGGGAAAATAATGACGTAGTCCTCCGCCTGACATGTTTTAGCGTTACAACGGAGAAAACTTCCTGACCTTAGTACTAGTTCTACGGTGAAATGTGCGTAGATGCACGGTATTCGTCACGAAACTGCTTAGGCCTAATAATCGGCCATGCATTTTGGTCTATTCCCTGTCGAAATCTTCTTCTCTGCGTATGAGGCAAGCAGCAATTATAGAGGTCCTGTTGTCTCAAGTTGTTGTCAATCAGAAGAGTGAAACCAGTTACCAGGGCTCACCAACTAGCCAGAGGTCAACAACATGGATCCCGCCCTTCAGACAAGCACCGATTAGACATCATTTCCAACCATAGTGCATGGGATACCGGTAAACCTGCCATTGAAGACAACGGTGATCATTTTCCTTCCTTGTTTGGAAGTGCGGCAACCGGGAGTTTGGTGCCCAATAAAGTTACCAGGGAATATTTCGCCCAGCATTGATCTCCACACTGGTTTGACGTAAACAAACAACTTCACAGTTTATGACGAAGCCCAAAAAAGAAAGAAGTATGCGCCGGTTTTCAATGGGATGAAAATGGGCAAGTTAGCTAGCTAGGAATCTAGGATAAAAAATGCACACCAAACGTCACCTCTTTCTGAGGTAAGAACAGGTGTTCCCCGAACTAGCGGGTACAGGTTCTTCCTCAAAAGCAGAATGCCGTACATTGAGAAGGTCTCGCTTTTAGCCTATTAGGAAGGAAAAGTCAGGCCTTCAGTCATGTCACTCGTTAGTGCACGAACCTTATGGGTGTCCTCGTACTTAACGAACATGAAGTTCTCGTGGTCCCTGTGCTTCCAGTAGCTGAACACGTGATCAAACCAAGGACCGAAGTTGGCTGGAGACAACAAACCAGGAGACACAATAAACGATTGATTCACACATTCGTCTATGAGGAATATATTGCACGTAGCCGCTAGCCATGGCTTCCATAGACTTGTGTGTTATCTGAATCCATATAACATGTAATAGACATAATATGCATGCGTCTATTGCGAGTGTCTATGAAACAAGGCTACGTCTTCAAACTGCACTTCAAACTGGCTATGTAGTGGCTGTTGCTGTTTATCATACCTGGCTATGTCTTTCAAATACACTCACTTGTCTCTGGTGGTTATATAGTTGCAGTGGTTTTGTATATAGGTTTCTTGTAGTTACTGGCTGTGTAGTAGTGGCAGTGGCTGTGGCTTTCACAGACCTGCACGCGGTGGCTTATTGCCTCAGTGTCGTGAGAGAACTGAGTCTGGTGCCTACCCTGCCCGGTGTAGAATTCCCATAGGTGCTCGTCAAAGTTGGTGGGCACCATGCCAATCTTGTCGTCGTGCAGTAGCTTGTGCAGAGACACCACCATGTCCTTTGGGTTGCGAGCCACGTAAACCACCTTGGGTGTGAGATGAGAGACCAATGGGGGTATTTCAACTACATGCCAATGCTCATTAACACTGCAAATGACATATCTAAGCAACATTGACTCAAAACTGCTCCAAACACAATTACAAGTACTATTTAGACAAGAAGAAAACACGATAAGGCATCAGGTAGGGTATACCAAAGATGTTTCTGTATAATAAGAGCTAGGGGAAGCGCTAGAAGGGGAAAATTCTCCATCAAATGATAATCGAACCAATTCTCGGTTGGTACAGCGAACACTACAAGTATACAGGCATCCCCAGATGTCTGTCGCTGGATGACTGACCTATCCGCCAATACAGTGTAGAGGAAGTCTTACTGGTTTTTTTTCTTTCTTTTTTTCCAACTTTTTCTTCTTCCTCTTCGGACCTTTTCCGGCGCCAAATTTCTAGTTGGACACTCTTTTTCCTTTGTATGTTTTTTGTTTGTACGGCGCGCTATATCATACAGATGAACCATAACAGCTGCACGGGGAATATGATAACCCGATTGACCCCTAAGCCCTGACCTTTGCCTTCTTCGTGAACACCTCCGGGGGGAGGTAGCGAGCCTGGGTCCAGCTCATGATGCATCTCGGCGACGTCATGGCCTCGTAGATCTTGTGCCCAGGGGTAGTGCTCTCGACCAGGGACGGGTCGTTGCACAGAGTGATCTCCAGGCCCGTCGTCATGAATGTGCGGTCGAAGTCATCGCGTCCGTCATGCAGGATGTAGTGCATTATCTCGGCCATCCAGTGCGTCCCTAGTATAAGACACGACCGAATAGAAGGATGGTGAATTCTTATACGGCTTCTTTTCTTTCGTATGAGACAGCTAGGCAGTGTCGCTGGGCCTCTACACCCAGCAGCTCACTGTGTCATGGTTTGGGTTTTTGAGGTCCAAGTCGATGGATGAAGAGGCTGTGGAGAGGGATGAGGATGGGGAAGATGCGGAGATGGATGAAGAGCATGAGGCAGATGAGATGGATGACGAGGAGGAGGTAGATGAGATGGATGAAGAGCATGAGGCAGATGAGATGGATGAAGAGGAGGAGGTAGATGAGATGGATGAAGAGCATGAGGCAGATGAGATGGATGAAGAGGAGGAGGTAGATGGGATGGATGAGGAGGATGAGGTAGATGAGATGGATGAAGACGATGAGGCAGATGAGATGGATGAAGAGCATGAGGCAGATGAGATGGATGAAGAGGAGAAGGTAGATGAGATGGATGAAGAGCATGAGGCAGATGAGATGGATGAAGGTTGTGGAGATGGATGATGAGATGGGTGAGGAGACGATGGGGAGGAGATTGAAGATCGGGAGGAGGAAGAGGAGGAGAAGCTAGGATAAGGAGAATGGGGGTGAAGAGGAGGATGAGGTGGTGAATGTGAAGGGTGAGGATCGTACCTGATCTAGGATAGGCGCAAACGTACACGTCGTCATCGCGGACTTGGAAGGTCTTCATGGCCTCCAGGTTGGAGGGCTGCACCAGCCACGGGTAGCGGACTCCGTCGATGTAGTGGTCGCCGCTCTCCTTCAGGTTGGCGGCGATCCGTCCCAGCAGCTCCTCGTGCGTCTTGCCGTTGATCAGCTCGGGCAGCAGCGCCCTCACTTGATCGTCGGTGGCCATCGTGTTGCTCCTGCAGCTAGCTGTTGTGCCGTTGCTGTTTCTGTTGCTCTTGTTGCAGCTGTTGACGACTGCAGTTGGGGCTGCTATTTAGGCTTCTGTTGCTGCTGGTACTGCTGGTGGTGCTGATACTGCCGTTGATGCTGCTACTGATTATGTTGCTGCTGTTGCTGCTGCTGTTGCTTGCTGCTGTAGCTGTTGCTGTTTATTCTGCTGCTGCAGTTGTATCTGCAGCCTCGGTAGTTTCTGCTACTACTGCTGCTGCTGCTGCTATCTTCTGCGAATGGCGGCTACACCCTTGCTCGTCACTTCTTCTGTCGTGCCTCACTCAGACTTGCCGTATATACTTTTCACCCGACTTTTGGTGGAGATTTCTCGAGCGCAATAATTATATGGGTGCGTCTGGAGTTGGTGACGAGAACCAGACTGTGTGCTTTGTTTGCCCTGAGCTGCGTGACTCGTTCGTCGAGGGAAGCATGCACCCAGAGGTCGAGACAGAAAACTGAAAAAAACAACCACCTATCCCAGCTCACTTGCCCCTGTACTGCAGTCATGTGCACCCCCAAGCCGATCAGCCGAACTCGGTGTTCCAATGATTTGTGTACGGTCAAACAAATACGCATACGAACAAGGTCGCTAAATGTTTCCCACGGGGAGAGGGGAGGGAGGGAGCAAAGGTCAGTTGATGGAGAAAAGCGTCTGGCTTGTGAAAACATTCCGACTGAAATACAAGTGCGATAGCTGGGCCTTGGGAGCCAGGCTCTACAATGGCGTGACAGCTCTCGCCGTCATGTTTCTACGCGACCACTGTTACATGCCCGTTCTTTACGTGTCATGATTTCTCAGTGCACTTGCTTACACCGGCACGGTGCACACTCGACTCGTGTACGGGTTTGCTCTTGAAATATGGAAACTATGGTGGGCAAACGGTTCGACAAATGGATCGACAATTTTGTTTTCCCGCCCAACGCTCGTAGACTGTCGTGTATTTTGTACACTGATAAACCGTTCATTTCAATAACTTGCTGATCGGACAGAAAAACTAATAGGTCTGATTTACCTAAAATGAAAAATGTAGAACAATAATACATGCATTAATTACATAACACAGCATACATTATCAAAAAATACATGACGAGAAAGGATAAAGCAGAAAAAATGATGAGAATTCGGTTGTTGAACAGTTGTACGTGCTATTTGTAAACGATTTGGTGTAATGAGATTACGCATGGTTATACCATGGAGGATTTGACCATAAAACATTGATCAATACCCCCACTTGCTCCTGACGATATTGTTGCTGAAACTTAATGCTTGATGACAACATGCTGTAAGGCTTTGAAACAAAATACAGCTTTTCTTATTCCTCCATGGTCAGACCGCCCCAATGTACGTGGCACTTATATTTCTGTCGGCTCCGACTGCATGTCGATCGGCCCAAACAGGAAAGTGACAGTGAAGGTGATACGGGTGAATTAAAACAATGATATCACTAACAATATCCCGCATTAGAAAAAACCAACAACCTGCAAAACAAGTTGTGGAATCAATCTTCTGAATGGTATTTGAAAATGGTATCACACTTTACACACTTGTGGATTACAGAGTCCTTAAAGGCCACTACAACATTGGGAAGATCGGAAAACATCGATGTCCACAGATTTCCTTCTAAATTTACACAATTTGTAGATGGTCATGATAGAATCCTCATGTTGAAATATTACGTTCTGGGATGCAGTACTTCCCTAGAAATCTTCACTCAAACATCAACAAATAATTTATTACTCGCAAGTCGTAAACTATTTCTTACACTACAGAATGGTGCAAAAACCGTGACGGTTTTATTTACTTTTTCTACTTTCTCAGATAACCATTTGAGCTAAATCCAATACAGGATTGCTTTTTGGGGATGTTTAATGGTTTAACACACAAACTGTGCCCATCTTTTGACCTTTACCAATGTTGTATTGGACCTTTAACAGTGCTCTATACGGTACCGCTCAAACTACATGAATCAGGATTGGGTGAATAGCGTTAAAGATTTGGCAATTGAAAACGTGTGGTACTCAAACCCATTTAATAACACTAGCACCCGTACGAACGGATCTTATATAGCGTATATACGTTTAGAACACAAACAACAAAGACTGCGAATTAGATAGCACTTAAAGTATAAGCACGAAAACTATTGAGGGACTTATTAGACGATCAAAATTCAAATCCAAAATTTAAATCTTAATTTTAATGACCGAAATTCAAATCTGTCACGTACTAATATTAAATCTGTATAATTATTTTGGGAGGGTTGGAATGTTTTATTCGGCTGTGATTGACTTGGCCCAGTTAGTTAAGTGTCGCATTTACTGACCGATGAAGTTGGCCGTTTATAATATATTTCTCGACGCCATTGGTTGAAATCAATGGCTATAATGCTGCCCAGTGAATCTCTATAGCTTTTTAATCTAAACATAAAGGTCAAACTCATGAGATCGATGGCAACAGCCACTCTGCTTATGGATGTGAGGCTTGGACAATATGTTCCAAAGAACTTAAAGCTCGTGACGTATCTGACATGAGAACACAGAGAAGACTGCTAGGAATCACATGCAAACAGAAGAGACAGAACGAATCTGTCAGGGAAGAAATGACAGAGAAGTGAGGCCATCTCAATCCTCTAGCTAACATCGTGAAAAAAGGTTGACCTATACTTAACAGAAGGTCGAAACAAAAGAGGCACCAAGTGGATGCAGCTTTTTCAATTTAAGTCAAAACAAACAAAGGAAAAACTGACTAAGAACTTTTGAACAAATTGAAACAATTGGCAAAGAAAAAAGAGAAGAGAACCAATTTTGGGGTGGGGGCGGAAAACAAGACCTTTTCCGCTTAGCCTTTGGAGTGGACTGCACTTGGGTATGGCGACCTTAGAGTTCGAAATCAAAGTCCAGGCCACTTCCTTGCATTTTCAGGGCGTAGACCTTGTCGAAGAGTTCGCTCTGCGCCACGGTGAAGGCATCCTTCCAGTTACCGACCTTCCCTGTCCAGGGAGGTGAGGAGAAGGAGAGAGGTGGAGAGGGAAGTGGAGAGGGAGGTGGAGAGGGAGGTAAAGAGAAGGAAAGAGGTGGAGAGGGAGGTGGAGAGGCAGGTGGAGAGAAGGAGAGAGGTGGAGAGGGAGGTGGAGAGGGAGGTGGAGAGGGAAGTGGAGAGGGAGGTGGAGAGGGAAGTGGAGAGGGAGGTGGAGAGGGAAGTGGAGAGGGAGGTGGAGAGGGAGGTGGAGATGGAGGTGGAGATGGAGGTGGAGATGGAGGTGGAGAGGGAAGTGGAGAGGGAGGTGGAGAGGGAGGTGGAGAGGGAGGTGGAGAGGGAGGTGGAGAGGGAGGTGGAGAGGGAGGTGGAGAGGGAGGTGGAGAGGGAGGTGGAGATGGAGGTGGAGATGGAGGTGGAGAGGGAGGTGGAGAGGGAGGTGGAGAGGGAGGTGGAGAGGGAGGTGGAGAGGGAGGTGGAGAGGGAGGTGGAGAGGGAGGTGGAGAGGGAGGTGGAGAGGGAGGTGGAGAGGGAGGTGGAGAGGGAGGTGGAGAGGGAGGTGGAGAGGGAGGTGGAGAGGGAGGTGGAGAGGGAGGTGGAGAGGGAGGTGGAGAGGGAGGTGGAGATGGAGGTGGAGATGGAGGTGGAGAGGGAAGTGGAGATGTAGGTGGAGAGGGAGGTGGAGAGGGAGGTGGAGAGGGAGGTGGAGAGGGAGGTTATTTTGACCATAGTGATTCCAAATGTCAACTGGGGTAATGGTTGTGCAATTTTCCTGGTCATTAAATGCAGATGTTGGACTAAGTTGGTGTACATCAATCGCAAACGTCCAACTTTTCTGATCAAGACCAAGTGTCGTGCAAACGATGATTTTGCCGAACACTTTTTGCACAATATATATTTGTTTTCAGTGTACAGCATCTCAACATCCTCTAAAACATGTCTACAATGTAGATGACCCGAAGCTGAGAAGAGTGCATCAGCTTTCGGAGCAACCGCTCCTCCTTCTTCTGACGCAGTAGAGGTTGCTATGGAAAACCTATGCACGTATTGAGGCCGTCTACGTTTAGCTCAGGCTCGGGCTCAGGCTTCGTCTCCGTCTGACAAAACCTGAAAGTCCAGGTTGTGGTTTCTTTCCGAATTTGAAGGTTTGTTGGCTTGATAAATATAGAGTAATCACCAAGAAACTGTGGCCAAAAGCGTATTTTTAGATGCCTGTGATATTATAACGAGTAAGAGGAATATGACCGAAGCCTAAGCCCGAGCCTAAGCCTTCATTTCGAAAACGGCCTTATAGTGTGTGAACCCGTATGGTACCTTTTCTCAAGTAAGGCTGGACGCCCAGTGCGTGGGTCATCAGCACGCCCTTATCACCGTGCTCTTCCTCCAACTTCCGGTAGGTCGCCTTCATCCCGTCGAAGGTCACGTGTTGCGCGATGCCGTCGATGACGTCATCGGAGAGGTCCTTCGCGACGAACTTGGCCAGCTTCCCGATAGATCCTTTCAGATCCTGCAACCAATTGAACAAAAAAACACAACGCGGTGTGCCGCTAACTTCCTGTCACGTGATGCACCGCGTTAACGTTCTGTCCCATGATGCACCGCAGTAACCGTTTCTACCCCATGATGCAGTGCGGTAACTCTCTGCTCCCTGTCGCACTGGGCTAACTCTTCGTCCCATGATGCACCGCGCTAACTTCCTGTCCCATGATGCACCGCGCAAATTTTCTGTCCCATGATGCACCGCGCTAACTTTCTATCCCATGATGCACCGCGCTAACTTTCTGTCCCGCGATGCACTGCGCTAACTTCCTGTCCCATCATGCATTGCGGTAACTCTCTGCCCCCTGTGACACTGGGCGGGCGAACATTCGGTCCCATCATGCACTGCGCTAACTTGTTCGTACCTTGTGCAGGTCCTCGTACTTCACAAACAGGAAATTCGGCGCGTCTCTGTGCTTCCAGTAGTTGAGCACGTGATCATACCAGGACCCATAGGCAACTGTAAGAAAGAAGTATACGAACGGACGGTCACAAAATGTTACATCCCCGACGATTTAAAACAATGGCAAAGAAGGAAACTTTAATGACCTTTGACACCCCTCTGTGTGACCTCTGATACTCCTTTGTATGGCCTCTTACCTCTGACCGACATAACACTTACGCTGTTTCGTCCCAAACATCCAGATCAGCTCGTCAAAGTTCATATCCGGGATGAATGCTTCCGATATTTTCACGAAAGAGTTAAGAACGTCTTTGGGGTTACGAGCGACGTATATCACCTGTACAGAGACAAGCAATGAGAGGCACTATACACACGTGGAATGTTGTATCTTCCAGGATACGGAGCACCTAAAGGGACATTTAAATAAATGTGTTGGTTTGCATGAAATAAAGTCTTTTTTTTCATTGAATGTTTCTTTAGGGGCTCCGTACCGAAGAGGATCTGTTTGATTCAAATTAAAGAAAATCATGAGAGCAAGATCAATATCGCCGAACCACCATCTCGCCTCGGCCCCCACACTACTGCCTCCACGCGTCTCGTCACACGTACACGTACATACCTTAGCTTTCTGGAACACGTCCGGCGGAAGGTAACGCTCCGGGCAATGTCCCGTGATGCACCGCGGTGACGTCATGGTCTCGTACGCCTTGTACCCGGGGGACAAACTCTCTGGCTCTTTCGGGTCAAGGAGCAGCGTCAGCTCCAAGCCGTTCGTCATGAAGGTGCGGTCGAAATCCTTCCGACCGTCGTTGAGAATGAAATGCATTATCTCGGCGGACCAGTGGGTCCCTGGAAGAGGGAGAGGAAGAGAGGAAGAGGGAGAATGAGAGGGGGGACAGTGATGAGAGGGAGGGACAGTGATGAGAGGGAGAGGGACAGGGACTGGGAAAGGGGATGGATAGCTTGATAGCTAGGGAAAGAGGAGAGCTAGGGAGGGGTGGAGAATGATATGGAAGGAGAGGAGAGGGCGAGGAACACGGAGAGAGGGGAGAGATGAAGAGGGGGAGAGATAGGATGAGAGAGACCGAGAGGATCGGGGAGGAAGGGCGAGGGAGATGGGGAAAGAGGGAGGAGAATGGCAGGGAAGGGCGAGGGAGGAGAGGGCGAGGTGGAGGGATAGGGTGAGGGAGAGAGAGAGACAGGAGGTGACGGAGAGAGAGAAGGAGATAGATGAACATACCCCACTAAAAGAACGGCAGAAAGGCGTTATTCTCCGAAGTTTAGGAAATTTATGAATAGAGAAAGTCGAAGTAAACGTGTAATAATGCACCAATCCAAACAAACGTATTTATTTTCCTCAAAACAGTTTTGGTCCCTTGCCGTGGACAGAAACAGGGACAGGAATTCCAGTGAGCAATTACTCAAGATAATTGTGACCGAGTGCTCCCCCCGCCCCCTCGTGAGCGACATTCTTGAACTTGAAGGCCACTTCAGGACGCTTATGTCTCCAGGAAGTTCGCCTGTCTGACAGTGCTTGAGCGTTTGACTGGAAATAATATTCCCCCTTGTTCGGGTTACCCTGCCCCGAGGGTTAGTGCAGACAGCTCCGGGTTGGCGCGGTCAATCGCCTCTTGCTTGGTTTTGCGAAAGCAAGCAATGTGACCTCTGGGTGCGATAGCCTTGAACAGGACTACACTGACTGCGTGTCAAAGGTCATACTCCGTGACTAAGCCCCCCCCCCCCCCCGATTGTCAGGAGTGCTTGCTGTATACTTTTTAAAGAAAATTATAATTTTTACACGTCATTTGTACACACTGACAGATAAAAGATACTGCCCGTAACAAGCTAATCAAAACCAGGTTTTGGTACGTGCCGGCATGGCTATAACCTACCCTCAATTGTACCATACAAAGTACGTCAGGACATAGTTCTTTCACCGGAACAGGCAGCTCGTCGCTAAAAGCACAGAGCAAGGGAACAGGTGCCGAGGTCACATAACAAGTGCAAAGGGTTCAATCTCAAACATTAATTGAGTTTACGATCCTAGCAGGACCTTTCGCAAAGGCAGAATGTATCAAAGATCGGGGTCAACAAACTTTGCCCATATGACGTAGCTGCATCATGACATATATTATGACTATATTCAAAGCTATAAGCATCGCTGTGCTGATTTCGTTTCGTAGTTTGTTTCTTCATTCGAGGCTTGCCCCATACCTGATCTGGGGAAGGTGAGCAGGTAGACGTCGTCCTCTCGAACCTCGAAGGTCTTGAGCGCTTCCAGCGTTGAGGCCTCGACCTGCGGCGGTAGCTTGACGCCGTCCACGAAGTGCATGGAGTTCTGGGCGTCGCTGGCGGCGATGGAGGCGGCCAACTCCTGCCGGGTCTTGCCGTTGATCAGGGGCGGGAAGAGGCCATCCAGTGCTGGTTCAATATCGAGATCCATTCTGGGCCTTAGTGAGTTTGAATTTGATCCTTCTACCCGAGACCGTAGCGGAACCCTGTCTGTGAGCGAAGTGCAATCAGCAGCGCAGTGAGGTCTATTCTGCGTACAGTCAACAGAATACTGAACCTCGTTCCGCGATGAGGTCAACCGGCGTGATTGTATGTGTGCGTACGCGAACAAAAAACACAGTCACTTTTCCAGGCACGACAATCCATCATAATTTGTGGTTATTCCCCATACTCTGGCAGTGAATACAATGGGTATCCCTTTTTTTAGGGGGGGGGGTTAGGGGTCAAGTGTGGAGCAGAATACCGCAGAGTTGAATTATCATAGATAATAGTGGGTGCATTAAATAAGACTTAAAATAAAAAAATAAAAAAATATGACTGAAACACACAAATTACGTTTCATCTTGGAGTATAATATACAAATGAACATAATTATTCAATGCCAAATTTTCAATGCCAAGAATTTTATTTCGTTGGTCTTCAGTTGACCTCTAAAAGAAGGGTCAAAGGTCAAAGAATCGCTCCGACACTTCATCAAACTCAACGTATACATAAAAAACACATCTGTGTAAGTTTCGGCTTAATCCGTCAACCATGTTTTGAGAAAAACCGTGGAAACAAAATGTAATGGTAATATTTTCTAGACAGAGAGGGCAAAATTCGTAAAAGGAACTTTTTGTTCGGAATTTCAATAAATTTCCTCTTTTCTCGAAAATGACATATTTTCGAGCACTAAAAATGCACGAATTGCCTGATACCATTACAACCTTAAACAGATAGAAATAAAAGGGTTGTTCATCGCGGTGGTGTAGATAAGTGGAAAGGGTGATCAAAGTCACGCGATGTGTCGTTGCTGGTGGCGACGTTTCGGTTGCTAACTGCTAACCTTCATCAGGCAACTGAAGAATGCGCGCTGCGGCGTCTGTTTATGTCCGCCGGTTCTAAGTAATTTCTCAAATTGGCAATGTCCGCAAATTGGGCACTTGACAGATTGTGTACACTCCCTTAAAGATGCTGACATTGATGACGTCCCCGAAATGGTGGTTGTTTGTCCCAATGTCGTATACCATGAAATGGCGGATCATTGGCAAACTCAGGAGCAGATACCTCGAAGATAATCTTTTTTATTATTGATTTTCAGGGAGAAAAATCATGTTCTTTTTGGTCATTTGAGAACCACGAACTTCGACGATACTTGCTTATACCAATATTATTGTCCCGGGGTGTACACGCATGTCCAAAACAAACCAGTAACAATAACAACAACAGCAAAACAACAACATTAAGTTATGGTAACGAAAGTGGGTAATATTTTTGATTCGTTGGATTTGTGAGTTAAAATTGGCGGGAGATAGGAACTTTTGTGAAAACAAAGTGTTTGGGAATTTAAGTTGCTCTATACAGGCCTCTCAGGTAATAATTCTCCAAAAACAGTATGGCAACCTTAGAGAAAGAACGAATCTGTCAGGGAAGAAATGACAAAGAAGTGAGGCCATCTTGATCCTCTAGCTAACATCGTGAAAAGTTGACCTACTTAACAGAAGGTCAAAACAAAAGAGGCACAAAGTTGATACAGCTTTATTAAATTCGAGTCAAACAAAGGAAAAACTGACTAAGAACTTTTGAACAAATTGAAACAATTGGCAAAGAAAAAAGAGAAGAGACCAAATTTTGGGGTGGGGGCGGAAAACAAGACCTTTTCCGCTTAGCTTTTGGAGTGGACTGCACTTGGGCATGGCGACCTTAGAGTTCGAAATCAAAGTCCAGGCCACTTCCTTGCATTTTCAGGGCGTAGACCTTGTCGAAGAGTTCGCTCTGCGTCACGGTGAAGGAATCCTTCCAGTTACCGACCTTCCCTGTCCAGGGAGGTGAAGAGAAGGAGAGAGGTGGAGAGGGAAGTGGAGAGGGAGGTGGAGAGGGAGGTGGAGAGGGAGGTGGAGAGGGAGGTGGAGAGGGAGGTGGAGAGGGAGGTGGAGAGGGAGGTGGAGAGGGAGGTGGAGTGGGAGAGGGAGAGGGAGGTGAAGAGAAGGAGAGATGACGGATGAACAATCAATAAACAACAAATCTAAACTTCCATTGTTCCATTGTCTCTCTGGTTTATATTAATTTTGACCAATATGTTGGTCAATAAATGCAGATGCTGGACTAGGTTGGCGAACAACCATCACAAACCATCACAAAGACCAAGTGACCGGAAAGCGATCTTACTGGACACCTTTTCCAAATATATATATATATATATATATAATTTGTTTACAGTGTTCGTACAACATCTCAACAAGAAAGCAATGTTCATACTAATTGGCATAAATTAGCATAAATTGGCAAAAAATGTACATACCTCAATATTACATTGAAAATATGCTGCAATTCTATTCCGTATAAAATATTAATTTAGATGTATTCTAGAACAGCATCTCTCATATTTCAATGTCATGCATTGATGGTCTAAATCTTGTTTGAAATTATATCTCACTGAAAACGAATAGGAGCTATTTAGATATCAAGCGGTAATAAAGTCAAACAAACAAAGGGAAAACTGAAACATCTTGATGAAAGTGGGGGTATAATCCCTGGAGATATACGGCAGTTAATGGTTGAATTAATTCCGACTGGCGCCCCCAACCCGGCAAAGACTACTTGACTATTAGGGAAGGCCGCCATCTAAGGGCTGGACAACTCAGATGGTAAGAGCACTGGTATGCCAAAGACTAGTTGACTATTAGGGAAGGCCACCATCTAAGGGCTGGATAGCTCAGATGGTAAGAGCACTGGTATGCCAAAGACTAGTTGACTATTAGGGAAGGCCACCATCTAAGAGCTGGATAGCTCAGATGGTAAGAGCACTGGTATGCCAAAGATTAGTTGACTATTAGGGAAGGCCACCATCCAAGGGCTGGATAGCTCAGATGGTAAGAGCACTGGTACATTAATCCAGAGGTCTCAGGTTCAAGTCCCGATCCAATCCAAGTTTTTTTCTTTTCCAAATTTCAAGCCGTAATTAACAAAGAAACTTACTCAAATTCAATGTCGCACACGTGACCGAAAAGCAATTAAAGCCATACGAAAACCGAAGGTAGGGTAATATTAATTTCTCCTGTCAAAAGGTACAGTGGTTGCTTTGGGAAGCCTATGCACGTATTTAGAATGTGTGAACCCGTATGGTACCTTTCCTCAAGTAAGGCTGGACGCCCAGTGCGTGAGTCATCAGCACGCCCTTATCACCGTGCTCTTCCTCCAACTTCCGGTAGGTCGCCTTCATCCCGTCGAAGGTCACGTGTTGCGCGATGCCGTCGATGACGTCATCGGAGAGGTCCTTCCCGACGAACTTGGCCAGCTTCCCGATAGATCCTTTCAGATCCTGCAACCAAAACACAACCAAAAACACAACACTGAATGTTACTTCATTCTCCATGGGGTTCAATAAGGCTACATATTGCAATAGGTTGCTGGATAAAACCAGGGCTCAACTTGGTGGCGAGAACGGTACAGGTGCTCAGTACAATGTTTGTTTTGAAAGGTTACAGGAAACAAAAGTAGAAATACACTACGAAGGCTTATATAGGCTCGGGCTCAGGCTTCGTCTCCGTCTGACAAAACCTGAAACTCCAGGTCGTTGTTTGTTTCCGAATTTGAAGGTTTGTTGGCTTGATAGGTATACAGAGTATTCCCCAAGAAACTGCATGGGACCAAATGCATGTCTTTAGATGTCTGTGGTATTATGTATAACGAGAAAGAATATGACCGGAGCCTAAGCCTTCATTTCGAAAATGGCGCCATAGAGTTTCACGTATCAAGTTATAGAAGTAACGTTACGGTCTTACGGCACCAAAACATACGGCAATGCACCCGTTTCCGACACCTTGACAACCATAACCCAATTTCACAGTGAATTAAGCTACAAATAAGTGCCAGTTTATGTTCAGGATTCATCACCAATAAGAAAAACGATATAATTCATGGTGTTCATGTTGCAAAATTACATAAAAAACAACAAATAAGTCATTAAAACATACCGTCAGATGCTGAACTCGGCAACATGAGCACCGCGCAGGCGGCCATACGTCCCTAGAGGGCGCGCTTGAGCAGTGCGCGGTTTCAATATACAGACGGTTTGCCGTTTGGTAGGTTGGTGTATTACAGTGTACAGAAAATGTCGAATAAGATTCGATTCTCAGAATAAAGTAAAAATAGCCTTTAATTTGGTCCTGGATACAGACACTTTTTTATCCAAAGATGCACCGCGCTAACTTTCTTTCCCATGATGCACTGCGCTAACTTCCTGTCCCACCATGCACTGCGGTAACTTGTTCGTACCTTCTGCAGGTCTTCGTACTTCACAAACATGAGATTCGGCGAGTCTCTGTGCTTCCAGTAGTTGAGCACGTGATCATACCAGGATCCAAATGAAACTGCAAGAGAGAATGATACAAAGGGACGGTCACCAATCGATCTATGTGACCTCTGATACTCCTTTGCGTGACCTCTAACCTCTGACCGTCCTAACACTTACACTGTCCCGTCGCAAAAGTCCAGATCAGCTCGTCAAAGTTCATATCCGGGATGAATGCTTCCGATATTTTCACGTAAGAGTTAAGAACGTCTTTGGGGTTACGAGCGACGTATATCACCTGTACAGAGACAAGCAATGCGAGACACTATACACACGTGGAAATATTGTATGATCCAGGATACGGAGCACCTAAAGGGACATTCCATAAAACCAACTCTAAAAAAATAAAAATGTATTATTTCGTGTGGACAATGATGTAGCTCGGACGAAATAACGAACTATTTTTTGAAGTTTGTTTTCATCAAATGTCCCTCTTTCGAGGCTCCGTACTGAGGGATATCAAATAAAAGAACAGAGGCAATATGGCCGACCATCAGCCTCGGGCTCTACGTGCAAGCATGGAGGAAGGGTTCAAACAGCATTGCTGCCTCCACGCGTCACGTCACATGTACATACCTTGGCTTTCTTGAGTACGTCCGGCGGAAGGAAACGTTCCAGGCAATGGCTCCCGATGCACCGCCGTGACGTCATGGTCTCGAAAACTTTGTACCCGGGGGCCACACTCTCTGGCTTTGTGGGGTCAAGGAGCAGCGTCAGCTCCAAGCCGTTCGTCATGAAGGTGCGGTCGAAATCCTCCCGACCGTCGTTGAGGATGAAATGCATTATCTCGGAGGCCCAGTGGGTCCCTGGAAGAGGAACAGGGACAGGGACAGGGACAAGGACAGGGACAGGGACAGGGACAAAGACAGGGACAAAGACAGGGACAGGGATAGGAACAGGGACAGGGACAAGGACAAGGACAAGGACAGGGACAAGGACAAGGACAGGGACAGGGACATGGACAGGGACAGGGACAATGACATGGACAGGGACAGGGAAAAGGACAGGGAAAAGGACAGGGACAGGGACAAGGACAAGGACAGGGACAAAGACATGGCCATGGACAGGGACATGGACAGGGACAAGGACAGGGACAGGGACAATGACAAGGACAGGGACAGGGAAAAGGACAGGGACAAGGACAAGGACAGGGACAAGGACAAGGACAGGGACAAAGACATGGACAGGGACAGGGACAAAGACAAGGACAGGGACAGGGACAAGGACAGGGACAGGGAAAAGGACAGGGACAAGGACAGGGACAAGGACAAGGACAGGGACAAAGACATGGACAGGGACAGGGACAGGGACAGGGGCAGGGACAGGGACAAGGGACAAGGGACAAGGGACAATGGGAGGGGCAGAGGGGCAGAGGGGCAGAGGGGCATAGGGAGACGGCGAGGGGAGAGAGGGGTGACGGAGAAGGAGATGGCAAAGCCAGGAGATGGAAGTGCAAGGAAGAGAGAGTGGGGGCAGGGAGGCGGAAAGGAGAGGGACGATGCGAGGGCGATGGAGAGAGTTTGGGGGAGAGGACGAAGAATGGCAGACAAGGGGGAGAAGGAGATAAAGAGGTAGAGTTAGAGGGTGGTGGAGAAGGGGAGAGGAGAGAGGGGAGAGCGGGTGATGGAGAGGGACACGGAGCGAGGAGAGGGAGATAGTGAGGGCAGGTGGGAGGGACAAAGGAAGAGAGTGGTGTGAGGGAGAGAGAGTGAGGTAAGAGAGATGAGAGAGAGGGGGAGAGAGGGTTCAATTCCAACAAAAGGAAAAATCAAAGTTGGGATAAATTAGAAATAGGGAACCTCGGTTCGAAGTCGAAGTATGATAATGCACCAACATATAGGACCGGTTTTGTCCCTCAAAAAATGTACTATTCCTTTCGCCGTGGATATAAACCAGTATAGGAATTCAAGTGGGAAATTCCTCGAGACAATATTATTGTGACCGTGCCCCCCCCCCCCCCGTGAACAACGGCAGTTGAACGTGAAGGCCACTTCAGCGCACTCGGGTCTCGCCTCGGCAGCCCCTGGATTACTCAGGGTTCGGAGTTCGCATTCCATCGCCTCTCGCTTTTTGCGGTTTTCGTTTTGGCAAAAACAGACCTCCGAGTGGTAAAAGCATTAAACAGAACTGCACTGACTTCGCGTCATTGTCAAAGACCATACTCCGTGATTTAGCACCGCACGCCACCCCGGCCGCGGGTTTTTATTTTTACTCCGCACCCATGGGTTTTTCGCTGTATTCGTGGAAAACCGTGCTTGAAAAGAGACTACCCCTGCATTACAAGATCATCCAGTGCAGCCGAACATTATTAACAGCAGCTAGAAATTTGCAATTAACAACACATCTTACTTGTTTATGTCAAACTACAGCTACGACAACAGCCAGTCACATTCTGCCCCTGCTCAAGAAATCTCAACTGACTGATCTCGTAACGCAGCCCTGCATGTGGTCTCTTTTCAAGCGCGGATTTGCACGAATACAGCGAAAAATCCATGGCTGCGGTGTAAAAAAATATATACAAGCCCGGCCAGGAGTATACGTGCTGTAAATTCAGCCGAACATGTTTACAAATCCATCACACGTACAATTAAAAGACTCTGCCCTCGTTTCATTGCTTGTTTCTTCATTCAAGCCTTGCCCCATACCTGATCTGGGGAAGGTGAAAAGGTAGACATCGTCCTCTCGAACCTCGAGGGTCTTGAGCGCTTCCAGCGTAGAGGGCTGGACCTGCGGCGGTAGCTTGACGCCGTCCACGAAGTGCACAAAATTCTTGGTGTCATTGGCGGCGATGGAGGCGGCCATTTCCTGCCGGGTCTTGCCGTTGATCAGGGGCGGGAAGAGGCCATCCAGTGCTGGTTCAATATCGAGATCCATTCTGGGCCTTCGTGAGTTTGAATTTGATCCTTCTACCCGAGACCGTAGCGGAACCCTGTCTGTGAGCGAAGTGCTGAACAGCGCGAACTAGCCCACAATAAATTCTGAGTACGGGTTCAACCAGCGTGCGCGTGTGTTTGTCGAGTCCGGTGACGCGGAAACAACCCAGCCCGGCACTTTCGAGGTACGGCGAACTACACGTACACCCCCAACAAGTGACAATTCAAGCCGCAATGATTTATGGTTATGATATGCGGGGCTCCATAGTCCGGTAATAATTACTGGTATTTGGGGAGACTCGGGGGTGAAGTGGATCGCAGAATATCGCAGAGTTGAATTATTATGGAAACTATTCCGTGTGTTTTCCAGGTCCCCTTTGGCTTTGCATGAACCTACCCAAATGTCCAACCTCTTGGACTTATCTAGCATAGAGATGGCTCGCGTGTTTCATTTAGTGACTTACAATTTAGTGTGCATCATAATTGTGGAAAATGCTTACTGGTAGGGTACACCATTTCCGAGGGTCAAATAATCGCCTCCATACTTTGTTAAACTCAACTTATGCAAAACAAAACATCACACATGCTTAAACTTCGGCTCAATCCGTCGATCATATCTTGAGAAAACTGCCGTCGAACCGTCATTAAATGCTTACTTTTTTCAGACATAAAGGGCGGTATTTGCATGTGTAAGGGTGCAGAACACTAACTCGAGCTCCCATCGAACACTGTACAAAAACATTCTCTTTCAAAGCCAATTATCCCACACCGAAAAGTCTCTCAGTTCTTGTAGCTATACTGAAAATTGTAGTTTGGACCTTCATTTATCAGATTCTTGTAAATTTTAGTGCCCTTAGCCGATTAGATTTTTTGCTAATTATCCCCAGAAAAAAAACACCCTCAAAATGTGTTGCCGTCCAAGCCGAATTTCTGCAAGGATTTTTGGGATGGACCACTCCACTCCCACAGCCAAATAGGGCCACATTTAAAGCCGGATGTGGTCCAAATTACATACCAAATTGAATTGAAGAGTGAACCCCCAGGTTGTCTTAAGCTTCACTTGCTCTACAATGTATCAGTTAATTAGCCTCCAAAGACCCCTTATTAAAAAAAGTGTGGGTACACACTTTATGATAATCAGCTCGGCGGAGCCATCTTGGATGGATTTTGTGTGCTGCGCTCGTAAGGGTTATGGTTAGGGTTATTGTTATGGTTAGGGTTAGGGTTAGTGGGTTAGGGTTAGGGTTACGGTTTACGCAAACTGCAGGTAGCAGGAGTAAAACCACTCAAACATATCGCTGGATTTTAGCTTTATCCATGCACCTGACATTGTCTTTGCCTCCCGTACATATTCCTGGAATTGCTTGAATTGTGGTGACACGAGAAAACCTGGTCTTTTTTGACACCAGTTGTGGCATAGGAGACTCAGAGTATTCCAGGGGTAGTACTTGTGTGATGTAAACAAATTAATAAATACTCAATGCTTTCATGATGTGGGATCCATGCTGTCACTGCTCCTGACATAATCCTCATCATGACATTAGTCACCCCCAGCAACTTAATTTAAATCAGAAACACCCCTCAAAAACCCAAACCCCGAAAAAACAACAAACATGTATTAAGTTACCATCGTTGTATTATATTGTGCACTGTTTACATTATAAATGTCATTATTTTCTTAAGAACGGTGTTTTAATTAATAGAAAGCATCTTTAGCTCATGGGAATGTCTCAAAAGACTCCCATTTGTGAGGCTCTGTGCTTATTTTGAATCCACTGATTGTTTGTAAACAATCGATCCTGCCATTTTTAAATTCCCCTCCAAAATGGCCGCCGTCCTATTATTGTAGGTTGCAAAACACTAAATCGAGCTTCCATAGAATACTGCATAAAAACACTCTCTTTTAAAGTCAAGTGATTCCACACCTAAAAGTTTCTCAAGTCTTGTAACTATACTCCAAATTGTATTTTCTTTTCAATTGTGATGCCCTTGGCCGTTTAGATTTTTTGCTTATTACACCCGAAAAAACACTCCCGAAATGTGTAGCCGCCCAAGCCTTATTTCTGCAAGGATTTTGGGAAAGTCCCCTCTACTTCTACAGTCAAATTGAGCCACATTTAAAGCCAGATATTTTCCAAATTACATACCAAATTGAAGAGTGAACCCCAAGGTTGTCTTAAAGTTCACTTACTCTACAATATATCAATTAATTAGCCTCCAAAACACCTTGTCAAAAACAAGTTGTGGGTCCACACTTCATGATAATCAGCTCGGCGGAGCCATCTTGAATGGAATTAGTGTGCTGCAACCATGGAACGACGATGCCGCGTAATTTGGAGTGTTCACACGGTGTTGTACCTTCCCTTTAAGACGCTGAAATTGATGACGTCAACGAAATATGTGAGTTCGCGTCCACACGGGCCCAAACAACTGCGAGCCAAACGGTGGCCGAATGGTGGGTGCGCGCCGCGTTGCATTGTGGGATTAAAAACAAACCGGTGACGTGACAGTCTAAAATGGGTGGCATGATCAAATGGGTGGGCTGCCATATATGGGCAATTAGGTTAGCGTAAAGGGCGCCCGCACGCGCTCAGTTCACCCACCCATCTTAGCACGCCGCCTATTTCGCCCATTTCAGCAGGTTGTCGCTGCGTGCTCAGATGGGTGGTGACGTCACCCACCCATTTTAGTACGGCCACCCACTTGAGATCGTGACACCGGGGCAATTCAGCGGAGCGTTCGCAGACGCGTCGCAAGTAGACGCGATTATCTAGAAAAGTCTCACCAATATGAACTTTTGTCAAACAAAGTATTGGGGAATGTAAGTTGCTCTATACATGCTTCTCAGGTAATAATTCTCCAAAAAACCTTAGTCGGTATGGCGACCTTAGAGTTCGAAATCAAAGTCCAGGCCACTTCCTTGCATTTTCAGGGCGTAGACCTTGTCGAAGAGTTCGCTCTGCGTCACGGTGAAGACATCCTTCCAGTTACCGACCTTCCCTGCAAATGGAGAGAAAGAGATTAGACTAACACAAATGTATCGTCGGCTTTTTTACGAATGGGTGAATCATTTTCGAATTACATTATCGACTGCATAAAATGACACCTCAACAAGTTTGAAATCGGTGTCACTTCATGTTGTGAACCGCGAAGAGGCTTGAGAGGTCGGGCCCATACATCAGGACCTATCCCAGAGACAGGGGGTTGAGGAGAGAAACAGATAGGACGGTGGACGAGTGAGGGAAAGCTGGCAGGTAGACCAGTGTGAGATCAAAGGGAATGTACCATTTCATTTTATGAACATATTTACTTCACAATGTTAAAACAGAGAGTGGAGATTGGGGAGGGTCCCATGGGACCCTTATACAAACATTATCAGTATTGACGTGTTTGGGAATGGTTTTGCTCGACACCATCTTGCCAAACATTTGTAGAGTGTAAATTCACCCGCATGGTATACCTTTCCTCAAGTAAGGTTGCACGCCTTGCGCGTGGGTCATCAGCACGCCCTTATCACCGTGCTCTTCCTCCAACTTCCGGTAGGTCGCCTTCATCCCGTCGAAGGTCACGTGTTGCGCGATGCCGTCGATGACGTCATCGGAGAGGTCCTTCCCGACGAACTTGGCCAGCTTCCCGATGGATCCTTTCAGATCCTGCAACCAATTGAACAAAAAAACACAACGCGGTGTGCCGCTAACTTTCTGTCACGTGATGCACCGCGCTAACTTTCTGTCCCATGATGCACTGCGCTAACATTCTGTCCCATGATGCACTGCGCTAACGTTCTTTCCTATGATGCACTGCGTTTACATTCAGTCCCACGATGCAACAGTGTGGCTATAAGCCAGGCATTCCGCGCATGACGTCACCGGCGGTGCCGACTCTTCGTGATTCGGAACTGACACGTGACGTGACGTCATGCACGGAGTGACTGCAGGCTTATAGCCTCACTCCGTGGTGCACTACACGGGATTAGTTTCAGTCCCACAATGCACTGCGAAACTTTGAGTCCCATGATGCAGTGCATAAGCTAACGACTCTTCCGATCATATCTACGTACCTTGTGCAAGTCTTCGTACTTCACAAACAAGACGTTCGGCAAGTCTCTGTGCTTCCAGTAGTTGAGCACGTGATCATACCATGACCCAAAGGCGGCTGTAAGCAAGAATGGCAATGAAACAAACAAACAGTTAAACTTCACAAAATGTTACATCCCCGGCGATTTTTGAAAACATAAGGAAACGTGCATGACCTCTGACACTACTCTGCATGACTTCTGACCTCTGACCTCTGAAGTACATTCCTGGCCATTAAAAGAGCAACAACCTTACATGATTAGAACGCAGCATCTTACTGTGAGGAATCTTGCACGACCTCTGACCCTCCGTCTGACCTCTGACACTCCTCTCCCTGACATCTGACTTTTACGACACTTACATTGCCCTGTTGAAAAAGTCCAGATCATCTCTTCAAAGTTCAGGTCCGGGATGTAGGCTTCCGATATCTTGGCGAGGGAGGTGAGAACATCTTTGGGGTTTCGAGCCACGTATATGACCTGAAGAGGGACGAACAAAAGGCCCGAAACACGATACAACGCGGACAGCACCCAAGTTCAAAGGGAAGTGGTTCTATTCCTGTTGGAGGGCGAAGGTACGTCGTTTACGAAATGAAGGCTTACAGGCTCGGGCTTAGGCTTCGGTTATTATGTCTCTTACCCATTAAGAGAGCGACTCTAGAAACAAGCGTCCGGTCCCAGTGTCTTGGTGATTACTCTGTACTATCAAGCCAACAAACATTCAATTTCGGCGACAGACGACGACCTGGATTTTCAGGTTTTCTCAGACGGAGACGAAGCCTGAGCCTGATCCGTGGATTCGTAAAGGGCCAATCTAAAGGCAACCCTTTTCCCATGGTGGGCGTACACTTCGTTCGTTTAAGGGCACGAGCACTGATACTGGTTGCTATAAAGATGGCCTCTCATGACGTATCTCGTGATCATCAAATGCCATGAACAATAAACCCTTTATGAATTTCTTCCATTTATATTTATCTCCCCATACTAAAACAAAACCCTAGATATTGTAAATGAAAAAGAATGAGGCAAACAAACATGCTGGAGCTGCTATACTGGCATTTAGGACCAAAACAATGCAAAAGAACTTTAGACTTTTTGAGAAACTTGTATGTTTCGGTCCGAAATGGCGGGACATTCCTCAAAGGCAGAGCTAAGATAGCCTTCGGTGAGAGAGATCCGCAAACTATTGCATTGCGGGGACCCATAAGACAATGTTACGGGTGAGTAAGATTTGCGTTAAGTGGTATTCACAAAAAACTCATATAGGCCTAGTTCCATAAGCGAACCCGCAAGTGAAAGTGCGGCGAAGTGTGACCAAAAGACAGGCAATCATTAAATAAAACCACATGCCTATATAATTATACTGTACACAGCGTTCGTACATATTAAAGACCGACTGAAATACACGATGAGGGACACTGATTGTTTTACTGCTGAAAATGACCCACCTGCAAAAAAACGAATTTGTCCCCAAGAGAAGTTGACCACCTTGTGGAGCGTTGGCCGTAATTACGCAGTGATACAATCAACATACAGCGATATAGTGACACAAAAGAAAAAGCAGGACTGCTGGAAGGACATATGTCTCAAGGTGAATACTATCGCCCCATGTCAGCGCACTGTGGTGGAGGTGAAGAAGAAGTGGGAAGACCTCAAGGGCCGAGCCAAACAGACAGTCAACAAGGACAAGCGGCTCCATGATCTGTAAATCTCTTGGGAAAGCAATGATTTTCGAACACTTCCTTTGGAGCGCGGTTGCTACTCGAATCACAATTCTTGAGACCGATGGTTGGCCGATTCCACTCAATTTTGATCCGGAAGACAACAATACGCAATTTGCGGGATGTTTGCGGGAACGTCTTGGGGTCCCGCAAATTTCCGGGTGGTTTACGGGCAACCGCATATTTAAAGGTGTTTCGTGAATTACCCGCAAGTGACACTATCCTCACTCACTCACGCATATCCTCAAAGAATTTCCCTCTCTCCCGCATTCCAGGGCATTTTACTTCGTTCACTTCGCACGCAGATATACCTTGGCTTTCTTCAACACGTCCGGCGGTAGGAACCTTTCAAGGCAATGGCCAACAATGCACCGCGGCGACTGCAGGGCCTCGTACGCCTTGTATCCCGGGGTTAGACTCTTGGCCGGGTCGAGAATGAGCTCCAAGCCGTTCGTCATGAAGGTGCGGTCGAACTCCTTCCTGCCGTCACTCAGGACGTACTGCACTATCTCGGCAGTCCAGTGGGTCCCTGGGTGGGGGAGGAGGAGGGGAGAGGGTTGGAGAGAGACGGAGATCGGTGGGAGTTGGGGAGGGAGGGGAGGGGGAGTGAGAGAGAGAGAGAGCAGAGAGAGCAGAGAGAGAGGGGGGAGGGAGAGAGAGGGGGAGAAAGAGGGAGAGGGAGAGAGGGGGAGAGAGAGATCCAGAGGGAGAGAGAGAGGAGAGGGTGAAGGGGAAGGAAAGAGGAATAGTAGTGAGAGAAACAGAGAGGAGAGAGAGAGACAGGGAGAGAGGGGGTAGAGATGGTAGAGAGGGATGGAGAGAGAAAGCAGAGAGAAAGGGGGAGAGAGAGGCAGGATGGCAGCCGTAGCCAGGCAGGATGACAGAGAGGCAGGGAGTCGAGGAAGGGGGAGGAGGGGAGGGGGAAATGATCAATCAGAAATAAAAGTAAGGATAAAAGAAGAGCCAAAGATCATCACAATTACAGTAATACAAAAAAGGTTGCAGACTTTACTGATTTATAATGTCTGAGAATGAAAATCTCAAAGATTTGGAAAAAAATCGTGAAGCTTGATGTAAAAGTATGCACCACTATTCAACATGATTGTTCAGTGTTTGCCGTGCTAGAAAAAAAATCAAGGTATTATACAAACCAAACTTGTATAAAGACTATAATACCTCCCGAACCCTGGTCTTGGCCGACTATACACAACCCCGGTACGATTGCATTGGGCTGTTTCTTCACTATGTGATTGTAGGCGCTATCCCGTGGTGCACCAGGCTAAAGGTTTATTGTTCCATTGCAAAATACACTCCATGCCCGCAGCAAAAATGGCTGGCTCTCCACTTTACCCATAATTATGACACAGCTGCAGCATGGCATTATCCCTGAAGCTATGATTTCGTTCCATTGCTTGTTTCTTCATTCAAGCCTTGCCCCATACCTGATCTGGGGAAGGTGAACAGGTAGACGTCGTCCTCTCGAACCTCGAAGGTCTTGAGCGCTTCCAGCGTAGAGGGCTGGACGTGCGGCGGTAGCTTGACGCCGTCCACGAAGTGCATGGAAATGTGGGCGTCGCTGGCGGCGATGGAGGCGGCCAACTCCTGCCGGGTCTTGCCGTTGATCAGGGGCGGGAAGAGGCCATCCAGTGCTGGTTCAATATCGAAATCCATTCTGGGCCTAAGTGAGTTTGATCCTTCTACCCGAGACCGAAGCGAAACCTGTCTGTCTGCGAGCACAGTGCGCCGAAAACAACAACCACGGGCTAGGGTAGTAGTACGTGTAGTTTACAATAGTCCTTGCACAGAAAACCGGGTGACAATCAGAGTGCCCCGACCTCAATGACGTCACTCAAAGTGACTCACTTATGCAGCGTTGTGGGGGGGGGGGCTTCCATACCATGCACACGAGAACTTGAACATTATTGCAGCACTCACGCTGTGCAATCGAGCACAAAGTCCCCTGGCTAACCCCACACTAGTCTACTCTAGGGTCTAGACGCTATTATTGTTTGGATACGCCACCACGAGAGGGCGTTCTTCCGCAGCCACCCGCGCACGCACGTACGTGCGCACGCACGTCCGTCCGTTTGGGCAATACGACGGTTCGATCATAGAAGGTTAAGATTTTAATTGGATCTTCAAAAAAAGGATCCGTGCTACGATCGAAACGTCGTGCCTGTATGATCTTCCTATAATATCACGTCATCATTATTCATTGTATTGTCAGCAATTAAGCGACAATTTCTATAACATTTATCTAATCCATTATCAATTTCTCATAAACCACTCATCATCTTTTTATTATGTAGATTCGCTCAAGTAAGGGTAATAAATGAGGCCGTGACGTCATCATGACGTCATCAAAACGGCTGACTTGTTTTACATGGTTATAAACAGTGTCTGGTCGTCGTGAAACTTGGTAGATGCTACTCCAAGATGGAATGCACGTAAACGGTTCGAAATAACATGTAGACACCGTATCACAGCAATAGCGCCACCAAGCGTTACGTTTCTTTCAAGACCATATCCAGCCAGTATCATAGGCCCTTTACGAAATGAAGGCTTAGGCTCGGGCTTAGGCTTCGTGTATGGCCCTAGTTTCTTGGTGAATACTCCGTACCTATCAAGCAAACAAACCTTCAAATTCGGAAACAAACCACAACCTTGATTTTAAAATTTTGTCAGACGGAGATGAAGCAATACTTTAGTAAACAGCAATAGTAACAACAGTGCAGCCAAGTGACACTAAAAAGTTAACTCGACAAAATACATCTGTTCTAGTTTGGCATTTTGGACTAATTCTTCGGCTTCATTGAATTTTGTGAAGAATGCTTACAGCCTATTCAGCTTATCAAATAAAGTTGGAACAGCTCTGTGGTCGTCTCAGGGCCAGACACTGGAAATACACCACAGCTAATGGTGGAATACAATGTACAAGTAGATGTAGGCCTACTAACCTTATGAACCGCCATAGCTCAGGTGGCAGATAGCTTGCACGTCGAACAAGACGCCCGGATTCAAACCCAGTTTCAATCGACTGTTCTTTACTGATCTAATGAATTATTCAATCCATGGTATTCGATAAAAGTCAATGTTTACCAGGCACAATTCCGAATCGATCGACGCAGTTAAATTTTAACTCACGAACCCTCCAAAAAAAAGCGGGCAAAAGTTTTTCTCGCCGCACGAAATGAACCAATCATAGGGCACCATGTGGTGAAGTCCCAGTAGACTGGTGCTGTTTTCCCGTAATGCGATTCCAGTAGCCTCATAAGACGAGGACAACGACTCATGCATAGGCATGCACAAAGATCCTATAGCGCGCGAAGCACGCAAGATAGCCAAACTCTGCGCAAAAGGTGAAGTCGCTCGGCGGCCATTTTTTAGTAAGCAACGGAGTCCCCTGTCGTCTGCTCCGGAAGTGAAGCGGGAAAGTCACAAACCGTGACAGAAATACAACATTGGGATCGTGAACAGAATGTGAGAACGATTTGATGCGATGTGCAACTACAAAATGGCCCCAGCGCGTACTTCATCAGGATGCGTGCGATCTCGCAAGAGTGGGCTATCTTGCCCGCTTCGCGCGCCATAGGATCTTTGCTTCCATACAGCTGACATTAGTGCAGTGAAGGCATGTAACGTGGCATTGGAATTAATGAATCTAATTAGTCTCATCATTAAGGGCTATCTACTCTAGTCGCCGACATTCTCCTCCCTCGTCTTTGTTTTTGCCCCCCCCCCCCCCCCCCCCCCTGGCCGTCCCGGTTCAAGCTGTTACCGTGTGTGTTTTTTGTCTCCGTCTTGCGTTCCCTGTTCCCGAATAAACAAATCATTATCATGCGATTTGACCTCAGAAGGTGAGTGCAAGCCTGTACCCAGTTTTCGGACAACTCTAGAAGTAGAACTTAAAACTAGAACTACACTTCTCACTAGTCACTAGACTCATTTTGTACATGTGTATATAAATAATGATTACTTATTTTATTGTGATAAAGAACAACTTGTTCTCAGCAACAGTTCTTACACAGAAAGCTCCTTTGAAATCGTTCCCTGCGCAACTTAAAAAGTGGGCTGGGTCTCTAGATGTTGTTGTTTATATTGAAATTTTAATTGTTATTGATAAAGTGTGGGATTATGACTGCTTGGAAGATGGACTTGGAGTAGGCAGGCTGGAAAGATTTGTAGGCAAGATTTTAGTTTAATACCCTCACTGTAAATAACTGTCTGGGAAAAAACCTAAACCCAAAATAAACCACCAATTCTGAATTCACAAAATTTGTTATATATGTAGAAAATTAGTTACATCCATGATCTGGCAGAACCACTTGCCAAAAAAAATTGACTTCTTACACTTTTCCCTAAAGAGTAAAGTCATTAATTTGTTACGGTGCGTATGTAGGAATAGTGAAGTGCATGGTCTGGACACAGTGTCTGCTGTCACTGCTGACCGTCATCTGGTTGACAAAATTATGCCTCACAAATTCATGATTTGGGGGAAATACTGTCTGTCTGTCTGTCTATCTATCTGTCACTGTGTCAGTTTGTCTGTTTGTCTGTGTCAGTGATGAATCCATATCCTTACTGACTCTGACTCTCCAGCAACTGCCCGTTCCAAGTGTCGGACTGCAGTCTTCACGTTGATGTTTCATTTGTTTGTCTTTTTTTTTCATTCTCCATTCTGATGATTAGACTCGATGTGTACCGGAAGGTCCCCAAAGATTACACTCAGCCGACCTTAGCAGGGGCAGTGGGTAAGCGATAATGAATTCACCCAGCTTGACATGTGGCTTGGCATTAGCACCCATAACGAGCCCCATTCACACTGATACAAACAAAGGAATGGGATGCTACAACCAAATTCTGATATTGTCAACTCTGCTCAAGACCGCAGTGGTTGGAGACAGCTTGTAGACGACAGTAAGCGCTTTATATTCCACCACATGGAAAAAGGAAACCAGGAAGGCCCAGGACACTGTACTTGCAGTATATACAACGACTAATGGGAGACTATGAAGGGATGCTACAACCAAATGATATTGTCAACTCTGCTCAAGACCGCAGTGGTTGGAGACAGCTTGTAGTCACCTGCTCCACAGCCAACCGATAATGATATGATGAATACCTACACTGTAAAAGGGTGGGGAAAAACCTCACCTAGACTACCTGAGGTTTGAAAATACACTACATGTAATGTATAACTTTTTCTCAGTCTCTCGCCTGATCCCTACTGGCTTACAGATATCTCACACCCCCCAAATTGGAAAACTCTCCCCCAACCTACAGAAAAAATGGAATCAAATTCTTTATAGTGCTTCCATTCAGCTCATCAAGGTCCTCTCTGAGCAATGTGAAATCACCCTTCAGGCTGTCCACCAGGACATTGCTAATCTGGACTCAAAACTACGCGCCAGCTGTTCTGAAAGCCAGTACAAGGATCTCAGTGATGAGATTGAGAAAGGTCTCTCTAACCTCAATTCTGTTCTCACCGACAGGAGAAACAAGAAGATTGGTGGCCTTGTTGCCAAACAACGCAGACACAACCGCTTCAGACGCAGTCCCCAGTCTACACCTTTACCCCCCACTAACACTGTTGTCAACCTTTCCTCTTCTTCTCTAACTGACGCAGAGCATACGTTACTTTCCAAGGGCTTGAACTTTTGTCCTACTCCCCCCAAAGTTGACCAAGTAATGCTCAGTCAAGATCTCACTGAGTATTACCGCAGACTTCGTCTGACTGAGTTCTTCTTTGATTCTGGCTCCAGTAAAGAAGAACCTTTCCGTGTAAAAAGCACCTGGGTCCCCCCCAAGAACCGTGTTCCAGCCCTTGAAACGTATGTGCAAGCAGTCAGTTCTCAAGTTTCCAACTCCTCTCATCTTACCCGTAAGCCCCACGACAATCTCCCTAGGGAAGAACGTCTTGCTCTCAACACTCTACGTTCCCGCGGTGACATCATTATCAAGCCAGCAGATAAAGGGTCAGCCGTAGTTATCATGGATCGCCAAAAATATATTGATGAAGCCAATCGCCAACTCAACAATCCCCAGCACTATAAATGTCTGGACTCTAACCCCACTGGCAAATTTTCAGAGCAAATTCAGGAAGTTTTGGATGACATGCGATCACGTGATCATTTGAGTAAAAAAGCTCACAGATTTCTATCACCTATCAATTGTAGAACTGCCAGATTCTACCTTCTCCCGAAAATTCACAAGGCCAACAACCCAGGTAGACCCATCATCTCTGGCAATGGTTCACCTACGGAACACATATCTCTTTTCATTGACTCTTTTCTCAAACCCCTGGTTCCCCAAATCCCCTCATACGTCCATGACACTCCCGACTTTCTGCGAAAGTTGGAAAGTGTCAAGGATCAAATCCCTGCCACTGCCATAATTGGTACTATTGACGTCTCCTCTCTATACACTAACATCCCCCAGGAAGAAGGCATTCAAGCTTGCTCCTCGGCCCTGGCCAAGGGAAAGCAGTCTTCTCCACCCATCTCCGACATAACCACCCTCATGAGGTTAGTGCTGGCCAAGAATAATTTCTCCTTTCTTGGCAAGCACTATCTTCAAGTGCATGGCACTGCCATGGGCACGCGCATGGCTCCTTCCTTTGCATGCCTCTTCATGGGTGACCTTGAGGAACGCATGCTCAGTGAGGCTCCATGCCGTCCCTGGATTTGGTGGAGATACATAGATGACGTGTTCTTCATTTGGACTAGGGACGGTAGCAGCTTGAATGCGTTCTTTGACCACATCAATTCCTTCCATAGGACCATCAAATTCACTTGGGAGCAGTCTCTTCAACAGACCCACTTTCTGGACGTCACCGTCCGGAAAGACCTCAATACACTAACTACTGACTTGTATTCTAAGCCCACCGACACTCATCAATATCTCCATTCCTCCAGTTGTCACCCCAGACACTGTAAGACTGGTATAGCTTACAGCCAGGCCCTCAGATTGAGGCGTATATGTTCCAATGAGTCCGACTTTCGCCGCCATACACGTGTATTGGCCAGTAACTTGGTTGCTAGAGGCTATAGTTCTCGCCAAGTGAAGAACTCCATTGCTAAAGTCTATTCCATTCCCAGAAGTTCGGCACTAAAACAAAAGCCTCCAGGTCCCAAGGACAAGCCCAAAGTTCCCTTAGTTACTTCCTACCACCCTTCTCTTCCTCCTCTCAGGAAGATAACTAATGAAAACCACCATATTCTCCACACTTCAGATCGTCTGGCTGAAGCCATTCCTAATTCGCCTGTTTTGGCTTTCAGGCGCCCCCGTAACCTGCGTGACTTAATTGTCCGAGCAGAGGTTCCCCCTTTGGACTCTTCACCTCCAACCAAATTTGGTACATTTAAGTGTACCTCGAAATGCATTGTTTGCAAGACACATGTCAAGGAAATAGACTCTTTCAATGGACATTCTTCTGGAACTACCCACACGACCTATGGCTCTATCACGTGCACTACCTCAAACATCATATACCTCATCTCTTGTAGAGTTTGTAATATTCAGTATGTTGGCGAGACAAAAAACACCCTCAAAAAACGAATCTATGGCCATAGGTCTACCATCAAAACCGGTAAAATGGACACCCCTGTTGGGTATCACTTCAATCTCCCTGATCATTCGATATCAGATATGAGTGTACTAGAATCACTTGGTCACCGTAGTAATGCTGTCCGTCTTAGCCGTGAGAAAATGTGGATGAAGCGTCTTCGGACTATTCAACCACATGGTCTCAACATCCAGGAGGGTAATGACTAACACCATGCAGCTTTCTGATAATCCTTCTTTTGTGTTCAGTCTTTCACACTTCTCTCTTTGATCTTTTCCCCCTATTGTCACTAATCCCTACCCCACTCCTTGCCCTTCTCTTTGATCTTTCCCCCTCCTCTCACTAATCCCTACCCTACCCCTTGCCCTTCCCTTTGATCTCTCCCTACCAGCTTCACTCTTTGTCCTCTGTTTCTCATCCGTGTCCTATTCACTCTCTCCCCCTGCCTTCGTGTACATGTATCTGTTTTGTCCTTGTCACTCTGCCTTTGAGAAAGGTCCTGCTAGGATCGAAACGTCAGGCCCACTAAATTTTAGATTTACATGTAATGTAGGTAAAATATATAACATTCTAGCGCTCTTACCGCATGAGGTATCCAGCCCTTCCTAAATAGTCAACTACATGTATTTATTGCTGGGCTGTGGGGCACCAAGGATTACCAACCTATCAGGTATCAGCCAATCAGGAGGTTTCTATGTTAAAGGTCCTGCGATTTCCTACCTCAAATACAGTCATAGACCCTTGGCAATCCATCAGTAGATCGTCTAGACTAGGGAACTTTTTTCTTTCTTTCTTTCTCTCTGTCTGCAGTCTCAATATGCACAATCCTGTTCATCGTGTTTCTACTTTTGTCGGAGTTTACAACCTTCATTGTACCAGATGTGTAAGTACATAAAGTTTGGCCAAAAATTAGCACTGAGCGCACAGTGCATATTACAAGAATTTTTCAATTTCAATAAAACAATAAAGGTGAACTGAATGTTCATTGTCAGTTTTCCCTTATTTGTTTGACTTTAAATTGTAGCAATACCTTGATTTAAATTCACACAGAAATGCTTCTGACCATTGCTTGCTCTCCCGTTTGTGCTGTACAGAGTTAGTGAGCTGTACGTCGACAATCCGGGAACGGTGGAGAGGCTAGAAGTGAGAATAAACATCACCCTTCCCAGACTGTCCTGCTCAGGTAAGAGCTCAGCGGCTAGGGACTAATTTTACAGAGCTTCCTCAGCACCAACTGACATTGCTGAAGCTCAAAAACCTTGCCTTGGAGAAATGAGGTTGCCAGTTTTTAAAGTTTGAATTACAGTGGAACGTCGCTGTAAGGAATGCCGATATACTAAACATTCGTCCATAACGAACATACCCTTTTGCTCCTGACATATACGTCCTTGGATATTTGGTAGCAACTGCTATAACGAATGACCGCTATACCGAACAATTTTCATGGATCCCGGGATGTTCATTACAGAAACGTTCCACTGCATCAGCTATTACATGTTAACCTTTTAAACATTTTTTAATTTAGTGGGCCTGACGTTTCGATCCTATCAGAACCTTTCTCAAAGGCAGAGAGAGAAAGGTCCTGCTAGGATCAAAACGTCAGGCCCACTAAATATTAAGATTTACATTTTGGTAATTTTAGTCAGTAAGCAGTTTGCAACATTTTGGTATATCACCTTTTAAACATTTGAGTTATTTGGATAAGACTTGCACGGTGGAATTACTAAGTGGAAGGTTTGCGGTGACACCATGTAGCACTTCTGTTTCAAGAAGGAGTGTGGCTCTGAAAAGAGCTGTTAACTTGGGTTATTTCTAAAGTTTTGTTTGTATCAGTGGAAACACGGTGAAATTGATAGGTGTTTTTATTCCGATGTCTAATGTGTTTGAGGGGATTTGTTGGGTGTTTGGTTTTGCAGTACTCGGCCTGGATATTCAGGATGATATGGGCAGACATGAGGTGGGCTACGTGAACAATGACAACACCAAGAAGACTCCCATCAACAACATCAAGGGCTGTCGCTACGAGACCTCATTCAGCATCAATAAGGTAAAGTGCCCGGTGCCCCTGCACCGAAGACCCTTGTGCTTTGGCCCACTGCCCTGCGTTGGGAACCAGTGTCGACAAGAAGGCCTGATAAAAGAATGGTCGCATCATCTCCGAAGGTGGAAGGACTCTAGAAAGCGGCACTAATAGGAACAGCTAGGACCTTTAGGGAAAACCCTCAAGATTCTCAGCCGCTTTTTTACCACGCCTCCCAGTTGATTGTTTGCATCTGAATGACAACAGGGTCATGATCCCTGGAGATGTACGGCAGTTCATGGTCAAATGGTTCTGACTGGCACCCCCACCCCGGCAAAGATAAGTTGACTACCTGGGAAAGCTGCCATCTAACATCTAAGGGCTAGATAGCTCAGGTCGTAAGAGCGCTGTGCTTGATTTCATCAAACTCATCGTAACTTACAATCAATCGCAAGACAATGAGCGATGCACAGAAACCATATGACCTGATGCAGCTTGTGATGGGTTATCCATCGGAGGTGCAGTTACGATGTACTGTAAGGCTTTGTGAAATCCAGCCCCAGTAGGCTAAGCCAGAGTTCTCAAGGACCAAGTCCCGGTCCGGTCCAGTCCAGCCTTTTTTCCGTCTTTTAAAAAAAAACGTCTGGTCTGTGACCTTCTGTAGGTTCCCGGGAACTTCCATGTCTCGACGCACGCAGCCGGCATGAACCAGCCGAGCAAGCCGGACTTTGCTCATTTCATTGACCTGGTGTCCTTTGGAGATGACCTAGCGGTGAGTGGTTACCTCTTTTGTAGCAGAATTTGAGGTGGTGTTGCTGTGCACCAGGACCCTCTGAAGCGGACACCATTTTTGTCATTTTTACCGCACTGTTTAGCACGACGAACACTTGTTTTGACATGACTTGTTGCTTGAAATGCTGGACAAGCAGCAGCATATTATATGTACATTTGGCAATGTATATTTGGCATATTTGTAATTTAGTTAGTTCTTTTTCCATATACATGTATATAATTTATATTTTTTGTTTTCTGTCATACAATTAGTTTGGAGAGCCCCCTGACAGAAACTAGTTTCTTTTGGGCAATCCTTCGGGAGTTAATTGGTTGTTTCTGTTATTGTTGCTGTTGTTGTTTGTCTGTTTATTTGTTTCTTTGTTTTATTTCTATTTTCAATTTTTTTTCTTACTTGTGTGCTGTGATGTGAATGCTGTACATGTATCCCGGAAAATGAAATAAATAAATTAATTAAATAAATAAATCACGGACTCTGACCTCTGTCTGAGGTGGTCCATCAAAAGTGTAAGGTTGGCCGCCCTGCAGTTTGATATGCAGGAGAAGCCCTGGTTGGGTGTAGAGTTCGTATTGTAGAGTTCGTATTGAGGAATTTAGGAATAAATTGTGTTTCCCCAATTCTAGGAATTTTCGTGGTCACGTGGTTATGTGTCAGTTCTTCAAGCTTAAAGTGCTCATACAATCACCCTTTTGTTGTTGCATGGAATGCCTCACTAACTTCTCGCGACGCTTTACTTCACCAGAATTCATCTGTTGGTGAGCGGGCAGCCTTCAATCCTCTCTTGAACAAGGATCGACTCAATGCCAAACGTGAGTAATTGTTCCTTGAATCAGGAAACTCGTTTTCCCTTTGAGAAAGGTCCTGCTGCGATCGAAACATCGGGCCCTACTAATTTGTTTACATTCGCATTTTGGTCATTTTACCTCGTCAGTAAGCAGTTTGGAAAAGGTTTGCAAACTACTCTGTCCTATTTTTTTATGAAGCTATTTTTAGTAACCTGCTTCTGGGAGGTCAGACCCAATTGTTTGTTTTTCCTTTCACTCCCAATTTTAAATTCATCGCTGAGCTCTGTCATGGAAACTCACTGCTGTCCTTCAGATGAATGGCTACATTGCGAGAAATGTCTCAGATTGTAGAAAACTTTGTCAAAGGATTGTATTATTTCTGCAACATCAGGGTACTGATTTCTCTCTGACGACAGGCAGAGTACACACTGCCCAAAGCGTTGAGTTACCAGCTCTTTTCAGAGCCACCTTTCAGAGCCACACTCTGTCTTGGGAGAGATTTGCTACATGGTGTCACTGCAAACTTTCCCCTTGGTTACTTCCACTGCGCAAACCTTACCAATCTTATCTGGCGTTGTCTATCTCCTCAGCTGAGTCCTCACATGATTACTACATCAAGATTGTGCCCACCGTGTACGAGGACCTGTGGGGCAACCAGAACATCTCCTACCAGTACACCTTTGCCTACAAGGTAAGCTCCTCATGACAATACTGGCCACGATGACAGTTATTGTGCTCAGAGGAGGAAAGTATTGATGCACCATGGATGATGATTACCCATGAGCCATTATAAGTGATAACTCTAACTCCTCTGCCTTTGAGAAAGATCCTGCTAGGATCGAAACGTCAGGCCCACTAAATGCTGTGATAACTCTAACCAATGATTTTGGAATCATCCTCGATTTTGGAAACGGCAACAAAAGTTTGATTGGACCTAGGACTTGAGCCAGAGACCTCTGGTTTTTCATACCAGTGCTCTTACCATCTGAGCTAGCCAGCCCTTAGATGGTGGCCTCCCAAATAGTTAACTGGTCTTTGTTGGAGTTGTGGGTGCCAGTTAGAATCATTTAAACATTAATTGTTGATCTTCATGATTATTCAGATGCAAGGAGTAGTTTGCTGTAAACATGGCTACAGCAGCTCAGGGATCACAGAGTGGATGCAGCAGCAACCGCAAACCACTTTAGGGCCAACCACAGGCCACTATAGGACCAACTGCGGGCCACTATAGGGCCAACTGTGGGCCACTATAGGGCCAACTGCGGGCCACTATAGGGCCAACTGCGGGCCACTATAGGACCAACCCCAGGCCACTTTAGGGCCAACCACTGGCCACTATAGGACCAACTGCGGGCCACTATAGGGCCAACTGCGGGCCACTATAGGACCAACCCCAGGCCACTTTAGGGCCAACCACAGGCCACTATAGGACCAACTGCGGGCCACTATAGGACCAACTGTGGGCCACTATAGGGCCAACTGCGGGCCACTATAGGACCAACTGTGGGCCACTATAGGGCCAACTGCGGGCCACTATAGGGCCAACCGCAAGCACTATAGGGCCAACTGCGGGCTACTATAGGGCCAACCGCAAGCACTATAGGGCCAACTGCGGGCCACTATAGGACCAACTGCGGGCCACTATAGGACCAACTGCGGGCCACTATAGGGCCAACCGCAGGCCACTATAGGGCCAACCACGGGCCACTACAGGGCCAACCGCAGGCCACTACAGGGCCAACCGCAGGCCACTACAGGGCCAACTGCGGGCCACTATAGGCCCATCTGTGAGCCACCAGTATGTGTTCTTCAAAGTCACGCTCTCTGTCTTCTCTTTCTCTCAGGAGTACCAGAACTTTGGCCACGGTCACCGTGTCTTACCGGCCATCTGGTTCCGCTACGACATCAGTCCCATCACAGTCAAGTACCAGGAGAAGAGGGCGCCCTTCTATTCCTTCATCACAACGGTAGGTCTCAAAACAAAACACTGGGGAGGGGAGGGAGAGAGCTCCCTCTGGATTTCCCCAGAATCTGCATGGAATTGCTCTCATCACCATTCGGTGCATGTCCCCTTGGTTTCAACCCTGGCCTGTAGCCAATGTCTGTGGGTTCATTTCTATTCTTGTAGTGGAGAGACCATTTCAGGAATACCAACCTGTATGGTAGACTTCTCCTAAAGTTATCATTAGCCTAATCAGTGGATTTGCGCCTTCTTGGGATTGTCTTCTCCGCAAATGCTACTTGGGAGAGGTATATCTCTTGTGTCACCAAAAGTGCTTCTATGCGAGCTGGTTGCCTTTATCATGCATGGAAGTTTTTACATTCTTACCTTTATAAGACAACTATACGTCCCATCACGGAATGCTGCTCTCACATTTAGCCGGTGCATCTGCCTGTCACTTGTCCATGTTGGATCAGGTGCAGAGACGGGTCGTTAACCATAGTTGGTAAGGAGCAACCCCCTAGCCCATCACAGGATGGTAGCAACCCCCTAGCCCATCATAGGATGGTAGCAACCCCCTAGCCCATCACAGGATGGTAGCAACCCCCTAGCCCATCATAGGATGGTAGCAACCCCCTAGCCCATCATAGGATGGTAGCAACCCCCTAGCCCATCACAGGATGGTAGCAACCCCCTAGCCCATCATAGGATGGTAGCAACCCCCTAGCCCATCATAGGATGGTAGCAACCCCCTAGCCCATCACAGGATGGTAGCAACCCCCTAGCCCATCACAGGATGGTAGCAACCCCCTAGCCCATCATAGGATGGTAGCAACCCCCTAGCCCATCATAGGATGGTAGCAACCCCCTAGCCCATCACAGGATGGTAGCAACCCCCTAGCCCATCATAGGATGGTAGCAACCCCCTAGCCCATCACAGGATGGTAGCAACCCCCTAGCCCATCATAGGATGGTAGCAACCCCCTAGCCCATCACAGGATGGTAGCAACCCCCTAGCCCATCATAGGATGGTAGCAACCCCCTAGCCCATCATAGGATGGTAGCAACCCCCTAGCCCATCACAGGATGGTAGCAACCCCCTAGCCCATCATAGGATGGTAGCAACCCCCTAGCCCATCACAGGATGGTAGCAACCCCCTAGCCCATCATAGGATGGTAGCAACCCCCTAGCCCATCATAGGATGGTAGCAACCCCCTAGCCCATCACAGGATGGTAGCAACCCCTAGCCCATCATAGGATGGTAGCAACCCCCTAGCCCATCATAGGATGGTAGCAACCCCCTAGCCCATCACAGGATGGTAGCAACCCCCTAGCCCATCATAGGATGGTAGCAACCCCCTAGCCCATCACAGGATGGTAGCAACCCCCTAGCCCATCATAGGATGGTAGCAACCCCCTAGCCCATCATAGGATGGTAGCAACCCCCTAGCCCATCATAGGATGGTAGCAACCCCCTAGCCCATCACAGGATGGTAGCAACCCCCTAGCCCATCATAGGATGGTAGCAACCCCCTAGCCCATCATAGGATGGTAGCAACCCCCTAGCCCATCATAGGATGGTAGCAACCCCCTAGCCCATCATAGGATGGTAGCAACCCCCTAGCCCATCACAGGATGGTAGCAACCCCCTAGCCCATCATAGGATGGTAGCAACCCCCTAGCCCATCATAGGATGGTAGCAACCCCCTAGCCCATCACAGGATGGTAGCAACCCCCTAGCCCATCATAGGATGGTAGCAACCCCCTAGCCCATCGTAGGATGGTAGCAACCCCCTAGCCCATCATAGGATGGTAGCAACCCCCTAGCCCATCACAGGATGGTAGCAACCCCCTAGCCCATCATAGGATGGTAGCAACCCCCTAGCCCATCATAGGATGGTAGCAACCCCCTAGCCCATCATAGGATGGTAGCAACCCCCTAGCCCATCATAGGATGGTAGCAACCCCCTAGCCCATCATAGGATGGTAGCAACCCCCTAGCCCATCACAGGATGGTAGCAACCCCCTAGCCCATCACAGGATGGTAGCAACCCCCTAGCCCATCATAGGATGGTGGCCACCCTGAGTTTGCTCTTCAAATTCTTCCATGGAACTTGGAAGGTGTTCCTCAAGTCTGGCTGACTTGGTCCCCCCAGTGAGGACATTTAAGGGAGCAACCAGGCTGTTTGCCTCCTCTCACCCACACACTCTATCTGTCCCAAGTTGTAGAACGGAGAGGTATCAGAACAACTTCTTGCCATGTTCTGCTTCTCTTTGGAATTCCCTTCCTAGCTCATGTTTCCAAACCTTTTTATGACCTGGTTTTGAGGAATGTTAATTCCTATCTCCAGCTTTCCTGAGTCCCTCACTATCTCCTTCCTTCCTTGGCCCTTAACATAGAGTGGCTTTGTAGCCTTGATTTAGGCGAGATGGCATAAATAAAAAAGTGTAAAGAATTCTAAACAAATTCGAGGGCCTGTCATCCGAGTATAGGCATTGGTTGGATGCCCCTCAGATCAGCAGTAGTAGCAGGAGTACCATGTATTTTGTGATAGCAATTGAAAATGAAAAACAAATGACTGCAGGTTGAAACGATATATTTCTTGTGTGGATTAATTTATCCTCACTCACTTGCAATCAAAACCAGCTTCTTCTTTGTTTTCATGAAGTGACTGACTGGTATAGAAGTGTGGAGGACATGTTCTACACTCTACTGTATATTTGTCTTTCCACTGAACTTTAGAAATTAGGAAATTCAACCGAGATTGTGGTTGAATTTCAAATAGGTAAATCGTACGATCTGTCTGTCCATACAGTCATCCATCCATCTGTCCAGCCGTTGGCATGAAATGCTCAACGTTATTTGCCCCAAGGGTTGTCAGAAATTGACTGGACCGGGACTTGAACCCGAGACCTTGGTACCAGTGCTCTTACCACTGGAGCTATCCGGATCTTAGACGGCGGCCTTCCTCAAACATCAACTATCTTTGCTTGTCTTTGTAAATCACTAGTGTGTCATGAAGGGACCATGACGAGAAGGATGATGCTCTCTGTGCATTGTCTGAGGTACCCCCTACCCCCAAATTCCATCGCGCTCCACTTTTTGTCATGAGTTTGGATTCAATGTGAAGGTCGTCAACTGCTTTTGACTCGTCTTCCACTATTCCTGACTTGAAGTTTGGGTTGGCAAGGTGATTCTATAAATGAGAGTTTGGCTGGAACCTTGGATGATCCAGTGGTTGAGACGTCTGCACTAGAAAGCTGGAGTCGCGGGTTCGAATCCTGCCCAAGCTGTTTTGTGTTTTTCAAGCATGATTTCAACCCTTCAGGTGGTGGGTTTTACAGACAAACAGCTGAGGTGGTCCATCAGAAGTGTAAGGTGGGCTGCCTCATAGTTTGATATGCCATTGGGGACCAGTGCCTCATGGCATGTACATGTACGTGTGCATGTAACAGTCCCAAATTCCACATCACAGCTCCATGCATCAGCAGGCGATTGGTCGCAGAAGTTCGGCCCATGGTGCTAACTTCACTCTGGATAAGCGGGCAGGTTGATCGATCATGGAAGTTGGCCCACGGTGCTAACTTCACTCTGGATAAGCGGGGCAGACTGATTGGTCATGGAAGTTTGGCCCACGGTGCTAACTTCACTCTGGGTAAGCCCCCTTCCTTCCAATGTCTCTCACCTAACCTCCCAGTTTGCCGTTTCTCTGTCTCCTGTCGTAGATATGTGCCATAGTCGGCGGCACCTTCACTGTAGCCGGCATCATAGACTCGCTGATATACACGGCGGCCGAGGTGTTCAGGAAAGCGGAGCTGGGCAAACTGCAGTGACATTCCATGCTGCACCACGACAAATCTTACGGGACGCACTAGAACTGCACGGTTTCCATACTCGGGGGAAAGGGCGGGAAACGCATCTCTTCTCAATTCAAATCTCAAAACTCAGACCAGGACCCAATTTCATAGAGCTGCTTAAGCGTGAACATCTTCTAAGCAAGAAATATATCTTCCCTGGTTGGAACGAAATTGCCAACCAAATTTCATGCTTGCTGTACATGACTTGTAATCCAGTATTGGATGCTTAGCATGACATCCAGTAGACTGATTGCGCGACCACTGTTTACCTGCCATCACATGACTTATAGTGGGTATTTTTTGCATCTTATTTAGTGCAGAACAGGAGTGGAAATGAGCAAAGAAGACTATCATATTGTCCACGTTCTTCTTTGTACATTTCCATCGCTGCTCTGTGCCAAATGAGATGGAAACAGTGGTCGTGCAATCGTTCTATTGGAACTTTGGCTGACAACCTGTGACGTCTTGCTCAACTGGACAAGAGCTCTTACCATTGGGACTATCCAACCCATAGACGACGACCTGCCTCAAACATGTCAACTATCTTTGCCCGTCTTTCTAAGATTGGTAGTGTGTCATGTCCTCTTGTGATACGGTGTCTCTGAGGTTAGCAACATGAAGTGATTGGACCTCCTGATGTACATCCTCGGGTTTTTATTTGACCACTGCTGCGGTCAAAATATGATTGGCCACTTTGTGAAAAGGCCAACAATGTGGTTGGCTCCGAAGCTGAAATGTGGTCTAATAGAAGAACATCTTTAGTTCTAACACTGAAAGAAAGCTCTATGAATTTGGTTCCTTGAGATTTGAAGGTTTGCATGGTGAGAATAGCAGGATGAATAGGTTTGCGGTGACACCATGTAAATTATCTTTTGTGAGTATGTGTGGTTCTGAAAAGAACCGGAGGAACTCGACGTTTCGAACAGTATACTCTGTTTTTCTTCAGGAGACTGCTGGAGACGAACAGAGTACACTGTTCGAAACGTCGAGTTCCTCCAGTTCTTTTCAGAACCACACTTACTCACAAAAGAGAACTTTGCATGGTGTCACATTTCTTTTTTTTGTGGATGATGACCAAAGTTATTGACCGTACGATTTCAGTCCAACTTATGGTCGTGAAGAAATGAAGGGGGAAGTATGGTCTTTGCTTAAATTTCTCAGGGTCACAGGAGCCGATGCGAGGTGTGTTTTCTGTTTAATACTATTTCGATTTAATTTTTTTTTTGGGGGGGGTTGGGTAATCACTTCAATTGTCTGGTGGGTACCTGTAGAGCTATCTCTTCAACTGTAGAGGTACCTCTTCAACTGTAGAAGTACCTCTTCAACTGTAGAGGTACCTCTTCAACTGTAGAAGTACCTCTTCAACTGTAGAAGTACCTCTTCAACTGTAGAGGTACCTCTTCAACTGTAGAAGTGCCTCTTCAACTGTAGAAGTACCTCTTCAACTGTAGAGCTATCTCTTCAACTGTAGAAGTACCTCTTCAACTGTAGAAGTACCTCTTCAACTGTAGAGGTACCTCTTCAACTGTAGAAGTACCTCTTCAACTGTAGAAGTACCTCTTCAACTGTAGAGGTACCTCTTCAACTGTAGAAGTGCCTCTTCAACTGTAGAAGTACCTCTTCAACTGTAGAGCTATCTCTTCAACTGTAGAAGTACCTCTTCAACTGTAGAAGTACCTCTTCAACTGTAGAGGTACCTCTTCAACTGTAGAAGTACCTCTTCAACTGTAGAAGTACCTCTTCAACTGTAGAGGTACCTCTTCAACTGTAGAGGTACCTCTTCAAACTGTAGAAGTGCCTCTTCAACTGTAGAGGTACCTCTTCAAACTGTAGAAGTGCCTCTTCAACTGTAGAAGTACCTCTTCAACTGCAGAGGTACCTCTTCAACTGTAGAAGTGCCTCTTCAACTGTAGAAGTACCTCTTCAACTGCAGAGGTACCTCTTCAACTGCAAAGGCACGGTACCTATTTGTCTAGAGGTACCCAGTCACTTGTAGAGGTACCTATTCACTTGTAGAGGTACCTATTCACTTGTAGAGGTACCTATTCATTTGTAGAGGTACCTATTCACTTGTAGAGGTACCTATTCATTTGTAGAGGCACCTATTCACTTGTAGAGGTACCCATTCACTTGTAGAGGTACCTATTCACTTGTAGAGGTACCTATTCACTTGTAGAGGTACCCATTCACTTGTAGAGGTACCTATTCACTTGTAGAGGTACCCATTCACTTGTAGAGGTACCCATTCACTTGTAGAGGTACCCATTCACTTGTAGAGGTACCCATTTCCTAAGAGTTTGGAAATGCCAAAGTAAACGTGGGAATGTGCATGGCACGCTTCAGTCTCACCTCAGACATGGCAATGCCACAAATAGACTCCCATCTTTATTCAACAAAGAAAGAACATGGAACCATTTCCAATATCACGATTTGATTTTTGTTTATATTTTTGGGGTCAATATGAATTGTCAATTGTTTGAAGCCAGGTCACAATCTGTGAAATGCCATAATTTCTGAAAGCGCTGACTTAGTATTTAATTCATCTGTGTAGTTCTTTTTTCGGTTTAGGTTTTTTAGGTTTTTCGTAAAAGAAAACCAGTGTCTTTCACCATTAAGCATTCAGTATGTCACGACTGATAGAATAATGCTTTCTTTTCGCTGGCTGGCAATCTACTTTTGTTTTTTAATTGTCTTTAAAAGGCTTTTTCGACATTCACACGAGCTACATGTATGTGATGTAAACTTGGACAATAGCGGTGCACGGATTTTTTTTTTTTTTGGGGGGGGTGTATGTTGATACCATCGGTGCTCCGAATTCGGAGGACCCGGCGTGAAGTGGATAAGGCTTGCATGTGCATGTGTAGCATCAAGCACTTCCTCTCTCGAGTAAATTATACAGAATTTGAGTCAAACAAACAAAGGAAAAACCGATCCCTGAGCTGCTGTAGCCAGGTTTACAACAATTGGTTGTTTGCATCTGAATGAAAGCGGGGCTGTGATCCCTGGAGATATACAACAGTTAATGGTTGAATTGCTTCTGACTGGCGCCCCCACCCCGGCAAAGACTAGTTGATTATTTTGGGAAGGCCACCATCTAAGGGCTGGATAGCTCAGATGGAAGAGCACCGGTACATGTACGTTAATCCAGAGGTCTCGGGTTCAAGTCTCGGTCCAGTCAAAGTTTTCTTTGCCAATTTTTTTTATTTATACTTAATTTGGTTCAATCCGTACCAATTCTTCGGTGACATTTACTCGATGAGTGCAGCGCGCATCGACACCAATGACTCTCTCTTGTCAGCATCTTAGTTTGCCTACTGTTTGCATAAATTCTATTTTTTAGTGTTTATTTATAGAGCGACATTTGGTTTATGTTTTAAGTGATGGAGAGTAATGTAGGTAATGTTATCAGACCGCCAAACAGTCGTCTCGGCCGCTGCCTTAACGTGCGTATATTTTTTCTCCGGTTTTACCGCGCACTTTGTACATAATATACTTACCCATACTCTAAGTGATGTATGGTGGGTTTTCTTTTCTATATCATATCCTTTCCTAATGTGTTTAAGGTTATTTGTGGAGGGTGACCGTGGTAAATATTCGCTTACCTTCGCACTGATTTACATGTATTTAATATCAACTTCATTTTTGGTTTTTGTTTACGTTAGACACGTGTATACTTGTCTATGGAGAAGGATGGTGTATGTGTTGGTGTAGGACTTGCTGCTTAAAAGATATTTGGTCGGTTTTACGTATTTAGAGACAACAAATGGATTGTGTCACTTGTCTGCTTACTCTGTCGTTTCCGGTCTGATGAATAAAAGAAACTTCTTTCTTTGAAAAAGGAAGAATGGTATACACTTCACAAGGTCTGTAGGTATCAGTTTGGAAGCCCCCCAGCTGCGCAAGAGCCTGGCCCAACATTTGAACCAAATCAGAGATGATGGACACGAAAGAAGAAGTTTGGGCCTTGCTTGCTTGTGTGTTGAGGTCTTAAGGTTGCTAGGAATGGGATGCAGCCACTAGCTGGCTTCTTGCATATGTTAAGAACAGACACAAGTATTAGATTTCGAGCTGACTGTGAAGCAGCCATTCCGTGGTGGCGCTGTCCACTTCCATCCAGCCGTGGATGCCATTATGGTGGCCGTTCCTTTATGCATCATTCACTTTATACAGGCAAAGCTTTGGGACAAGCCCCATCTGAACAAACGTATACTGGCAGCTATATCCCATAGACTCGCCTGTAATATAGGAGGGTTTTCTATTAATGGCTTGGTGAAGCCACGTCCGATTTCGGTGTAGCTACGGCTTCACACTGCACGCGAGTCCATGGAAGCCACTCTCTGCAGTGGCTATGTCCATAATACGAACACCCCCCCCCCCTCCGTGCCTTGAGACGAATGTCGTACTGACTCGTAGGCAAGTCTGAATCATAGCTGCCAAACATTCCTATTTTTTGAGGAATCATTCGTCCTTTTTTTGGCGAGTTGGCTTTAAAATAGATTGGCACCGCTATGCTGTGCATGAGAAGCCCTAGACGTAATTGATTATCCACTTTGTTCTTTTTTTTCCATTCAGAAAAATATATATGAATTTCGGGGGGGAAATGTATTCCCGTCCACCGGAGAGCTGTCATTGGCCATGAGAAATCACCCCCCCCCCCCCCTGACAAAGATGGAAAGACAGAAAGAGAAAAAAACCCAGCGCATGACAGTATTGATGACCCACCAAATGTTTCCCAGTTTCTATCAAGCGCTGTGTATACGTACACCTCTCCCTTTCCATATAATACTCGGTACGTACACCGCGCATGCTCCGTGCGTCACGCCCACACAAAGATCGCCAGGGAGACCCACGCGAAAGGAGGCCTTTGTAATTACACTGAATACCATGGCAACGATTCCAAACCGGGTTTGTGTTTGCCTCCCGTGTCTGAAGAAGGGATCGCTTGCGATGGGGAGGCGTACGTGACCGTCATTGCCAGACTCGTTTGCATATAATAAATTATAACAAGCGTCGGTTCTAATTCTATGGGGTTAATTTTTTTTTATTCACTGACTTGTTTTAGCGATGGGGACTACAGAAAATGATTACTACGAACAATATTTATGGCCACTCTACCTGGAATTGGCGAAGGTGCAATTTCAGCCATTTTTGCTTGAAAAAATAGGTTTCTCGTGCATATTTCTGATTACATGTAATATGCAAATATTACTAAACATGAATATTTCAATATAGGAGGGTTTGCATTGACACCATGTACATGTATAAGGCCTGTTTAGGAAGAGGTGCGTGTATTAAAAGAAATTATGTATGAAAAGGATTTACCTGGGATGAATATTTCAGTTATGATGGTATCATTATGTCATACAGAGTTTTGTTCCGTCGTCCCTATTTTCAGGGTTTTCCAAGTTCCCCCTTTTTTATGAATATTTCAGTTATGATGGTATCATTATGTCATACAGAGTTTTGTTCCGTCGTCCCTATTTTCAGGGTTTTCCAAGTTCCCCCTTTCCTTTTTAATGACAAAATTGGGTTTCTGAAAATGGGTTCCGGTACTGAATTTCCGTCACTTACCGGTAATGCTTTGTAAATCATCAGGGTAATGATGGTGTGGGTTTTTTTTTTTTTGGGGGGGAGTTTATTATAATTTTTTATGAGAGTCTTCCAACACAAGGCCCCGAAAAACTACTCAAGGTAAGGGCAAAAAGAAGTAATAAGGAGAAGAACAAGGAGCATGATAGATCAGGAGGAAGACAGATGAGTATTCATGTTTCGTTTGAATTCAGAGTTATAAGAAAGGAGGAACAGGTTGCAGGTAGAGAATTCCATAGTTTGTTAGCT